>JAVYIG010004233.1:0-168500 GCA_035222895.1 Strongylocentrotus droebachiensis | reverse complement strand
GCAACAACTAATGTATGCAGATTGGATTCTGTCTATTTAAATACTATTAGTATTATCAGGTGAATGAAATAGTTTGTATCGAGGCACCTTGATTCACTTGGGGCGTCATTGAGAACGCCCGTAGATTTGGCCAAAACCCGTTCTAGATTTCAGGGCCTCAGCGGTCATCCAACTGTTACTATAGTATCTTCTCGATTTTGCACACGAACCGCAGATTCTAATTCCGCAATGAGTTTAGCCAGTTCACGGTTGCAGTCTGAGCATGAGCAGATAAAGGTCATTGCAGAACAAATTTTGAAATACATGGAGACGAAAATACTGGATACGTGCTCATGAAAGTTATGTAACATTATTCATTCATGCACATTCAGTGCACTCCATGGTACACAGGTGGAAGTATCCTTTGAAAAGGGGGAACAAAGGCTATTTATAAAGCACCTCATCGCTATAGAAGTGATTATTTTAAAATGTACAAAGTGGGACCTCTTCATGTTTTGAAGATCTGTGGATATTCGGGGTCATTGCAGAGATGTGCTAACCGTGAACTGGTATATTGCCTAATGTCTACACTCGGGGGGGGGGGGGTGGATACAAACGATTCACCCCATCGCTCGCAAATAGCTGACCAAGATCCAGAGGCCAATTTTCTTTCATTCAAGATGTCACCATTCCAATGTCTCAAATCTTCTCCTCGAATTGATTGTCCATTCATTTCCATTCTCCCCCCTCCCTCACTCTCTCTCTCTCTCTCTCTCCCCTCTCTCTCTATCCCTCTCTCCCCCTCTCGTCTCTCTATCTCTCTCTCCCTCTCTCTCTCAGCAGCGTAAGAACACAATATAGTTGGGAAAATATAGTGTGCCCCAATCGTCCCCCTTGCAACACTTTTCTTTTACTTGTCGCTTGCATACTAACCTGGTACATGCACACGAGTTTAACAATTTTTAAAAAAAAAAGCAGCGGTTAAAAGGCCTGACAATGCATTTTAAGCGTTCTCATCCGTTTCTCAAATCGAAATACTTGTCCTTTGCACGATGCTAGATGGGGCCGTTCACTATTCATAAGGACCGATATTCATAAGGACAACTATGCATAAGGACCGCTATGCATAAGGACCGCTGTTCATATGGACTGCTATTCATAATCGAAGGAGAGGGTCGCTATTCATAATACAAATTCGGGGTCGTTATTCATATGGCTCCCTATTCATAATACGAGAAGAGGGTCGCTATTCATGCTATCCGTATTATGAATAGCGCCCCTTTGAATAGCGACCCTTATTTCGTATTATGAATACCTTTTCCGTTTTATGAATAGCGGTCCTTCACGTAAAGGAAGTTCCACGTTACGAATAGCGGACCACTTTTGACCAAAAGTTTTCCATTCTATGATGGTTTCTCCATCTTAAGCTTTACCGTTGCACCAACCCTCCCTGTGTCAATTGCATACATAATTGAATCAATAGTAACGTACTAAAAAGTAACGTGGGGCAATTGCATTGAAAAAGAAACACATGAGAGGAGTGGTAGAACGCACTAAATATCATAACTGGTTAGCAACCAAAATACAAGTAACGTATTTTATTACTTCAGAAGATGTAACTGAAAGGTAAGGGATAAAAGAAATGAATGATATTGGAACAAACTTTCCAAACGTTTTCCACAAAGGTCATATTGCAGTGCAGCATTACAATATACAACACAACACGTCTTAAACAACAAAATGAATACTATCCACCCCCACCCCACCCTATCCAAAGCTTACACACCTGACTACGAAATTGTCAAAAAACTTGCGTCAACCAGGTAATACAGGTAACGTCAACCAGGTAACACAAGGAAAGAGAAGTCGTAAATGCTTCCGGAACAAAAGCTATCACGAGTAATTTCAATTGCCAATAATTGCTTGCTGTATTATCTTGGTTACCAATCTTCAAAATTTCGGGTTGACTGCACTTATTGCAATTATAATTCATCCTCCCTCAAAACGTATTATTTGGAGCCTAACTAAAATGATCATTATCTATGTCAAAAGTACTCAAGAAACGTACAATTAGGCTTATATGTCTATTGATTGTTTGTGTATATTTAGCGTGATGAACTGTTGTTCATAGGGTGATACATATAGGAATTCGTTTTATTTTAATGGATGTATGCAGCGCCTCTCGCTATAAGCGGTTGGCTATTCAAAATTGTAATTTCTTATTTTACTTGATTACCAAAGGTAAGTTGTATTTTGTGTTGAATGGAATTGGAGCCTAAATATAATATACATTTCCTATGTAATTCATACTACGCAAACACCTGTATTTTTTAAAAATCCGTGGCATTTAACGTATCGTAACAACATACACTTTTCATATTGATCTTTTACGAATATCACTATAATTCACTATACTGTTTGTTTGTTTATCAATATCATACAGCACCGCTTTCCAAAACAATTCGGACTGATTTTTGTGTAATTTCATATAAAATAGTACACACATAGACAAAAATACATGCACAGACACACACATCCACCCCATCCCCGCCACCATTATGTGAACGTGAATATATATTTTAAGTTATCCTCGAAATTATGTTCCACAAAACTCTACATACAACTATATATACGACTCGGTGTACTATTCTCCAACTTTCAATTCTCATAGGCCATGTGATATGACCTAATTACGCCCTCGTTTCATAAACATGTAGAGCACGAACATGACCAACGTTGAATTACTATATTCCCCGGTGAAAGCGTCGCAATGATTACCCAAGTATATATCGATGACTTCTACTGTGAAAACATTATCATCTTTTCCTCCCATTGGCATGCTACTCAGTATCAGGAAGGCGTTGAGAATGAGACAATGATAAAATTAGGCCAGCAGTACGTCAGGGATATTCTGTCCCAAGCTATAAACGCCCAAACGGCGGCACGACAATTTAAACAAAAAATTGACACGCACACCAGCACACACTTACAGACAGAATGTCCCCCTTATTGCGTCATCGTGTCACCTCTTTTTTCTTTAAATTTAATACCCAAAGACAATTGAAAATTTGAATAACGCATTTTTTATTTTAAGTTATAACTTTGCTCGTCGGAATTCTTTTTTTGAATTTAGCAACTGAAACTGTAACAATATTCATAATTATTTTGATTATCAGCCCCGTCCTTTAGAGAACCCGTATCCGCCCCTGTAAACCCACCTCAAGTGTATCCTATCACGATGAGCCTGGAGAGGCTGGAGTTTGTTTTACTGGGTCAGAGAATAGGAAATCGAAAAGAACATATATGCAATTCGATTTGACGAGTTGAAATAGGCGCCAAACTTGTTAATTCAATCATGGCACAGTCGGGTTCGTGGAGAGAGGGAGGGTTAGGGGGGGGGGGGGGGGGTGGGGTGGGAGGTAGAGAAGGATTTGTGTAAACCTCTGCTCTCGTGCGTAAGAACCGACCACTGGATTGCCTGTTTGTTTTGCTATTTCTCATATTCAGAGTACATCCATAGCTTGCTTTGAAACTGTTATTACATATTTTAAGGCTTGATGAGTCAATCAAAGGAATCTAGTTTCTAAAAGACGTTTTTATGCAAAATACAAATTCGCTCTTACTATACAGAAAAGAACAAACAGATGGCGAGAGGTGTTCCTTGTAGACCCTGCGTAGCCTATTTTCTGAAACAAAATAATATGAAATTGATCATTATGTTTTAAAAAGTATGAACAATTTCGTATTTTCGGCCCTTGCATGTCAACTCCCCACATGTTGCGTTTTGGTTAAACAAATCCTGATTAAGAGCCCTTCTGATAGCATATGTAAGATAAATAAGTAGAAAGAGCCAAAATGGTGTCTATTGGCGAAGTGTGACCCTGTAGCGTTTGACACCAGGAATTTCAAAAAGAAAATTAGCTTTAAAATTCCTACATAAGTAACATATAATCAGGTGTAAAATAACTATTTTTGATGCAATTTTGTATTCATTTAAATTTTCGACATAGTGAAATGTCCACATGTAACTTAGGAAATGACTGAGGAAAAAAATCAGAACAATGAAGGAAAAAAAAGTTGCCAATTTGAAAAAGAAAGAGTGATCACTTAAGCATTTAAATAATTCCTATCCTGGCTGGATGAGTCTTAATTCTGAAATAAAATAGGCGGAAAGAGGTGGTTGGGTGTATTAAATATTACGTGCAAGATATTGCTATCATCGTCAGCTGCACTATACAATATAAAATATAAAATTTTGAGCCGTGCTCAAATTCATGTCGCCATTGGGAACCGCATGACATTAATGTTATATCGATTTCAAAGTGTATTTTGCTCACGGATGGAAAGCCATTCCAACATTAATAGCTGGCCTTGGCATTTGCTATTTTGATCTTCATTGAAAATATGGAGGGTTTTATATGTTTGTATCAACTTCGATACTCTTACAAGTCGGCTTTGGTAGAAAATACGTCAATGGAGCAACAATAACAACAACAATTGCCCTCTTTATCGACCTATTAATTTTGTTTCTCGTTTGTGAGTTGTGAATGGTGTACATTTCCCTGCCGGTAAAACTAATCATAGCGAACATAAGCATATTATCGTCAATTTTATTTTCGATTACAAAATGAGTCAAGTACCTCTTCCTATGAAAATCAGACGATTGCAATCACTTATGTCGATTCGACAACTAACGATCGTTATTTTCCCTCAAAAAGCCATTTTCAAACCCTTTCATTTTGAGGGAAGTTCTAAAAAAGCATTGTCTTTTAAATGCCGTTGGAATTTAACCTTTTCATTTTTTTTTTGACCGGTAAATGTGACGAGTTACCTTTAAAAATGCAAGTTATCTCCGTATACGTAAATATGCTCGACCTTTTCAATCTCGTTTGGATTAAATCGGGCGACTAAAACTAAATCTTAGCGACACTCTGCCGTCATTAGACTATCTGATGACGGCATATATATATATATATATAGATATAGCTGACTTCCAAGAAACTGTGGTCACAATCTGCTTACGTTGATTAGAGTATTCATGTATAGAGTCTACACTATCTATCTATACACATGACATTTCTGTTTAAAGACGAGATAAAAGATAACAAGCAAGGGCTACTCTCTTATTTCTGTCGAATTCTACGTCAGATTGCCGTTGTCAGGTTTTCCTCGTTCTTGTTTGAAATAAAATAGGCCTACGTGTTTCGAATTCGCCACTGAATAAATGTTATTTTCTTCTGCGGCAAAGGAACGTTCTATAAAACGACCACAAAGGATACGACACGGCTTGTATGCAAATTTGCGTGTTTGATTTGTTATTTAGTGCTAGTGGTCACATGTCAATAGCAATCCCTCTTTACACAACAGGGTGAAGGTTAATTGCAATTTAAAATTAGTCGCAAATATGTAGCGTTAGCCAATCATGTTAAAGATATTAGTTGCGGCTCGTAAAAAGAGGGACGCTGATTGGCTGGTATACAATAGAGTTGCGATTGAGTCGAGCCTGCGAATGATCGTAACCCTTTGAGAAACGTAGCCCTATAATTTTAATACGCACTAAACAACGTGTCATTTTGAAGAAACCAGTTGCTCCGCAAGTGCTCATCTTTAATTTATTGGTTTGAGTCTTATGAGATATCAGTTCCAATCCCCAAGGCACCTAAGGCACCACATGATACTTTGGTAAGATAGCAGAAATGACCACAAGGTTATCCAATGTCATTATCAGGACCTTGGCTTCGGAGTGGGGGTAGGAGGGGGGGGGGGGGGGGTAGGAGAAGGGTGCACATCATCTAACAAGATTCAACAAGAATATCATTTGATTTGATTTCAATAAATTATCAATATCGATACAATTCCATCGATATGAGATAGATACTTGCCCCTAATTGCCACTTAATTAGCTCCATTTGTAAGGTTGGGTTCAAAACATTGTGCCAATAAATATTACTGAGAACATTTTGAGAAATTATCCAACATTTATAAATTTTAAAGAGCAATTTGACTGTACTTTTATACATTGAAACTACTGTATCATATAGTAATTTAAAATTGAATAACCATTCTCTCTCTTTCTCTCTTGTTTGAGAACGGTATCAGAGCGAGTAAATTGCCCCTCTCCTCTTCAAATGCTACAGTGATTATTTCAAATCTTCACCAGTTGATGCTGTTAATGTCTGTAAGCGTTATTTTCATTACGTTACATGGTTTACATGGACAAGGGGTTCGAACTAATATTTACTGACTTCATATTTAACTACTGTAAACTAATGGTTATTACTCTGACTTTAAACTACTGTAGTAGCCGTCTGTTTCCACACGTTAAATGACTACAAGTGCCATCGACATTTAAAGTTGCCTTGAAGTGCAGGGTATTCTATCTATGTATTAAGAAGTAGTCATCGCAGTCTAGTAGTGGAAGACAGGGGGATAGAGAGAGAGAGAGAGAGAGAGAGAGAGAGAGAGAAGTGAAGAAAGTCTTAATAAGAGAGTAATTATAGAGATTTAAAGACCCAATTAGATTCATACCTTTTTACACATACACAAACACACGCGCGCACACACGCATCCAAACACCCACACCCACACACAGAAAACAGGATAGGAAGACATCAACTTTTGAGAAAGGGCACGGAAGATGGGAAAAGAGCAGGAAAAGAAGGATAGGACTCTCGACATCCAACACCTTCGATATATATTCAGTTACCTTGTAAATTCACATGTCATGTACATTTAAAGATCGGTGCCTCCTTGATGCTTTCACCTCTGCTACGCCAACACACATCTCCAATGTACAGTATAGGCCTACCAAATGCATGTTTTATCATGTTTTACACGGTCAAGTAACGACTGCAATATGAAGAGGATTGCTAACGCATATCTAATGAAGATGTGAAGGTCTTACACATAAAATGTAAACCAAATAAGATAAAGTTGTATTTTAACCTGTTTGCTCCTGGATTCATTCATTCCCATAGGGTTAATACATGGGCCACCAGATCCCCGTAGGTAATGGGTTAACAAGCCCGTATTCAGTAAACCTGGTTAAGCATCATTTCACTTGGGAGAGTGATTTATGGGGCGCCAACTCCCTACTCAATATGACTTCAATTTACGGTGATAAGAAAGAGTAAAAGTCATGGAATGAAAATAAAAATCTATCGCAACTATTTTCGAAAAATCAACTCAAGGGCGATTTCAATAGCCTGTTGTTAATCACATAGAAGTAATACGTCATTATCGTATTCACACATTTCAATAATTGACTAACGAGGATTTCAATGTTGCCTTATGTTAATTTTTCGAAGTTGTTGTGATCAGGTCATTAGAGCATCTTTTTTTTAATTTTTAATTACATGTTATTATTGTTTGTTTAGGTAAAATAATCATAGCAATTTAAACACGAGGGAGGGGTCAAATCTTGACATTCCACTTTTAAACAAGATAAACTGTACCCACTAACTCTGGATTTCGTCACCAACCAAAATTTGAACGTTTTTTCGAACACCATCGGGTGATGTTATGCTAGGAGTCCACTGGGCCGGCGCCAGTTGGTGCCAGTTTGCGCCAATGCAATTTACTGTGGCGCCTAGTGTCGCCAATAAGGTGCCTAGTGGCGTGTAGTGGCTCAAACTGCCTCCCAACTGGCTCGTGGTGGCCCGTAACGGCGCCAAATTTGAATGTGGCGGCAAGAAAATTTCAAAATGTTTGAAATTTTCGTCGCGCCACTTGCATCGAGCAATCAGCGCCAAGTGTCCGCCAAGTGGCACCAAATGGCGCGAACATATCGCCCTTTGGCGCAAACAATCCGCCTATTGGAATCCACTGGAATGTAATGGCGCGCGCCAAGTTGCGCCAATGAGATTTCGCGCCACATGGCGCCACTTGGAGCCAAGGGGCACCTTGTTTGCGCCACTACGCGAGCCAAACGGCACCCGATTGGTGACTACTTCGCGCCAAATGCCACCTGGTTGCCCGTCATTCGGCGCCACTTGCCGCCTATAAAAGCAGGGCGGCATCGCAGGACTTTCTCACAGTGATGGCGGCAGTTCTCCAAGCTCCAGGGATGAGGTTGTGCTGGGCATCCTCCTGGTCCAACGTGCGGACGTCCAGTGCCTGATAGCACTTCCTGATGAGGTTGTTCAGCATGACGGCAGCTTCAACGAGCAGGCGGACTGTGTCTGGTTCCTGTCTCATCTGGCCAAGGAAGCACTGGAACCACAGAGCCAGAATGCCAAAGGCATTTTCAACCACACGCCTTGCCCTGGACAGCCTGTAGTTGAAGATCTTCTGCTGTTGGACCAGCCAGCTTCAATGCACTCCTTCCGTTCACTGTTGTTGTATATCTGGGCATCAGACTGATGGCCAACCCCACCCACATCGATCCACATGAACTGGTACTTTGAATCTACCAGAGCCATCAGGACAACCGAGAAGAACTGCTTGTAGTTGAAGTAAAGGCTGCCTGATTTGTTGGGCTTCTGGAGATGGATGTGCTTTCCATCATAGGCTCCCGGACAGTGAGGAAGATTCCATCTGGCTTCAAAATCACCTGCAACCTCAAGCCAGCCTTCATTGGTTGTGGGGAGGGAGATGACTTCTGCAGCATACTCATCCACTATCGCTCTGGCTACATCAGGAACAAACTTCTGGATGGTTTCCTTGCCCACTCGAAAGTTGTAAGACAGCTCGGCATAGGTGGCCCCAGTGGGGAGATGGCGCAGGAAGACGAACAACTTGAGACCAGGAGGAATGGCCTTCCTGAAGTGGGTGTCCTTCTTCTGCAAGTGGGGTGTAAGCCTGACCAACAGGTCATCAAACATCTCTGGGGACACCCTGGTGTCCTTGAACTTCCTCCTGTCATTCTCCCTCAACTCTTCCATCAAAGTGTGGTACTGTCCACGTTCGGCCCTCAACTGTGGGTGGAGCATGGGTCTAAACCACCAGTTGTGCTTCCTTTTCTTCTTGGGAGGCTTTTCTTCTTCAGGATTGGCCAGCATAAGTTGATAGGCAGTGGCCACCTCAGCATCTCTCATCATCTTCTGATGGAGCAGCATCATCACTCCAACAATATCAAAAGCCTCAGACATATCAAAATTGTAAATATTTAGTAGAGATGTAGTTCATACAGCAGCTGAGGAGGGTCTGAACCAGGTAGCCGATGGCCGGTATTTATATAGTCGGCAAGTAGCGCCAAGCGGCGGCAAGTTCAAACCAATTTGGCGACCTTTGGCACAAACTAATCACCAAGTGGCGCAAAGTAGCCGTCTATTGGCGCGAATGGCGCCAACAGGGTGAATTTTGGAATCAAATGGCCGTGTAATGGCGCGAACTGGCGCAAACTGGCGCAATATTTTGGAGCAAGCCGGGTGGCATTTGGCGCACGCCATATGGCACCCAGTTTATTCCACTTGGCGACACATGCCGAGCGGACATTCATTCGGCGCCACAGCGAACCACTACGCGCCAATCACATAATCTTTGGCGCAAACTGGCACCAACTGGCGCCGGCCCAGTGGACTCCTAGCATTATACCCCTATTTGAATATTCAACATAGTTCAATGAACTGATATTTGCAAATTTATAAAATTCTGTTTTGATAGAAACCAGACGAATTTTGTGATAGAATTTGACCTAGAAACAACACTTGGAACAACCGGAGATAGTAATCTGAAAGGTGATCATTCAAATGCTTTATATGCTGATCAAAACATGAACATGAGATTTCGAGTTATTTGCTGTATTGATCATCTACTGTCTGACATGTCTATATGGGTTCAAAAGGGGGTGAACAAATCTACCTCACTCACTGTCTTTCTCTGTCTGTCTCTGCCCCCCTCTCTCTTTTTCTTGTTTTACTTATCCTCTCTCATTCAATGCCTATCATATTCAAGCGGGTTCAGAAAAAGTTGCACGTCCCTTTTCCCTCTCTTTCTCTAAGTGACTCGTTCTCTCTCGCTCTCACTCTTTCTCTTTTCCCCTCTCTCTCATTCGATACTCATCAACACAAGGAACAACTTGAGATAGTAATCTTGAAAGGCAATCCTTCGCATGCTTTATATGCTGATCAAAACATGAACATGAGATTTCCAATTATTTGTTGTATTGATCACCTACTGTCTGACAAGTCCATGTGGGTTCAAAAAGAGGGTGAACAAATCTAACTCACTCACTGTTTTTCTCTGTTTTTTCTGCCCCTTTCTCTCTCTTCTTCTTCTTTTTCTTTCCCTCTCTCATTCAATGCCTATCATATTCAAGCGGGTTCAGAAGAGGTTGAACGTACCTTCTCCCTCTCTTTCCCTCTCTGACTATCTTTCTCTCTCTCTCTCTCTCTCTCACTCTCTTTCTCTCTCTGACTCTCATTCTCTCTCTCTCTCTCTCTCGCTTTCTCTCTCTGACTCTCTTTCTCTCTCTCTCTCTCTCTCTTTCTCTCTTTCTCTCTCTCTCGCTCTTTCTCTTGTCCCCCTCTCTCATTCGATACTTATCAACACAAGGAACAACTTGAGATAGTAATCTTGAAAGGCAATCCTTCGCATGCTTTATATGCTGATCAAAACATGAACATGAGATGTCCAGTTATTTGTTGTATTGATCATCTACTGTCTGACATGTCTATGTGGGTTCAAAAGAGGGTGAACACAAATCTACCTACCTCACTGTCTTTCTCTGTCTGTCTCTGCCCCCTCTCTCTCTCTCCCTCCCGCTCTCTCTCTCTCTCTCTCCCGCTCTCTCTCTCTCTCTCTCTCTCTTTCCCCTTTTTCTTTTCTTCCCTCATTCGATGCTTAGCATATCCATGCGGGCTCAGAAGAGAGGGATGTCTTCCCCCCTCTAAAAAATAAAGGAACAATTCTGCTACAAAAGCAGCACCCTCTACCAAATACTCGTAGGTGGATGCAAATCTGCACCCCAATTGCACCCTATTTTCTTAGTGCCTGTGTATAAACATATAGCTTTCTTTTATTCTGCTCCCTCTTTTTCCCTCTCCTAGGTAATTTTAACAATTGTCTATTCTACATGATTTAAATGCTAAAATTAATCGGAAGAAAAGATATAGAAAATGAAAATTATAACACGAATAAAGGAAGGTGAAAGATAATAAGGGTATGAATTTATATCCTAGTTTTTTCGGGACATAGCAAGATTAAAGGGGAAAAACTTCGGTGAAACGTTTAAACAATGAGAGTGGAAGAACAGGTAAATGAAAGAATATTAAAAGAAATAAAGAGAAGATTAGCAAATGACTACAAAGAAAGTCTGATTGAGAAAGATAAACAGGGACAAATAATGAGCATGATAATTTAGTAAATATAATGGCACATACCGGCAGACAGAAGAAAAGATAAAAGTTGGGAAGGGAGAGGAATATCAAAAATATTATATAAAATTCATTAAACGATAATAATACCTGAAGCGTTATCACACTATATTTATCGTTCACATTCAACCACGCGCACAAAAAAAGTCGATTGTTTTAAAAGCATTATCTGCTAAGCATAAATTGATAGGAAGAACGTCCTCTGAATTTAGTAAAAATAAGAGAAGAAAAAACAAAAATGGTGGAGATTGGATAAAATCAAGGAGCGAACGGATCAGATATAGATAGATTGAAAATAGATACATATAGAGAGAAAAAGAGAAGGGAGTGGAGGAGATAATAGCTAGAGAGAGAGGGGGGGAGGGAGAGAGAAGGAAATACAGTGTGGGTAGGGAGAGATAGACGCCGAGAGATAAGATAGGACAGGATAAGATAACTATGAGAGTGAGGAAGAGAGAGAGAGAGAGAGACAGAGACAGAGAAGGAGAAAGAAAGAGAGATAGAGGGAGAGGGGGAGGGGGTTGAATACTATGAATATTTAAACAATTATAGTTGAGGAAAAAAGGTATTCCACTGGAGGATACAAATAGTATGAATAGAAGGACACAAATCGCGATAAAACGAATAGAAAAGAAAGGTTGTTTCAAAGAGAGGGATGCCGAAGGCAAAAGACAGATAGATAGAGAGAGAGACGAAGGGGACGAGAGAGAGAGAGAGAGAGAGAGAGAGAGAGAGAGAGACAGACAGACAGACAAACAGACAGAGAAAGAGAGAGAGAGAGAGAGAGACAGAGACAGAGATATGGTGTTGGTTGTGTTCCAAGAGAGAAGAGAGGGAAAAAGGGTGCGGAGATAGGAGAGGGCCTGAAAAAGGGAGAAAAATGAGCTCACATCTTTCACGCACATTCATACATCATTGTTAGTGACATACACAACGAAACTTAAATAATGAAACTTGATTGTTTTAAGTCATTTAGTGAGTGCATTTAATAACTAATCGGCCATTAAATCAAGTCAAGTCATAAGCTAACATTTAGCAGATTAGTATAGCATCTACATGTATTTGACAATGATCAAACTTAGACAAAAGTTACATTGTCAATAAAATGACGAATAACAAGCATAATAAACATTAGTTATAACAAACTGTGTGTATCAGAGAGAGAGAGAGAGAGAGAGAGAGAGAGAGAGAGAGAGAGGGAGAGAGAGAGAGAGAGGGAGAGAGCAAAGGGGATAAACAGAAATATACAGAGAGAGATAAATGGACACAGGGAGAGTGGAAATGAGTGGAGGGAGGGAGAAATATATATATAGAGAGAGAGATAGAGGGAGAGAGGGAAGAGAGAGAGAAAGAGAAAGAGAAAGAAGAGCACATGAATCGAGTAAAGAAATACAAATGTGTTACAATTATTTTACAATAAAAATACATTTTGTTTGTTATATACCTCTCCATATTATGTACACCTGATGTATGTTATAACAAAACTGTAGTGCAACAGCTATTATCAATATCAATATAACAATGAGGTTTAGTAGTTGTGCAAAATACAGACAATTTGTAAATTACTCGGGGCTATGCCGTAAACTGTATATCAATATATATTTACATAGATACACCATTATCAAATTTATTATTTGCAGAGTATGTATATACGCGCTATGTTTCATCAATAACACAGAGTTTTGAAATGCCGTGATTGATCCCTTCAACAATTCCAAAGTTACAAATTGGTTGTCTGGTTTGCAATAAATTCGAATCAATCACAACTGTTTATCAGATGGAGAACAGTTATTTACTTGTGCTTTTCACTCGTGCTTTGTATATTTAATACAATACAACGCATTTTGCACGCATTTTGTCAAATTGTGGAGACACTTTCTTAACATGCTATGGATGAATCTGCAAAGAAATATTCCACAACATAAATTTTGAAATTCATTCTTTAAAATGGATGTGTTTTCTGTTAAATATATATTAAATGCATATTTGCCCTAAAATACAGCCCTTTGACAAATTAGGATAAACATAGGCGTAACCATTTGTTATAAACATATCACTCTTGAAGATAGTCATTCGACATAATTATGTACTTTCCTAAGGTAGAATTTTACAAAAAATGTGACCTGTTAGTATTTGAAAACGAAAATATGTATTTTACATTAGAAATTATATTATTACAGGAGAATTTTTTAAAATACATTGTTGGACCTGTTTCCATTCTTCGTTTATTGTTATAACATACTTTAGACGGATTTCACGGATTTTATTTAAAACAGTAAATAAGCGTATACCTTTATAGTACAATGAAAGCGTGCTTTAGTTCATAACTACTACAGTGTCTTATTTTGTTACCTACTTAAGTGAGGCAAGTATTAAAGGGGCTTCTAGCCTAACCATAAAATGCTTAATATTCGTCTGTATCTATGGAAAAAATATACCGGAAGAACAGAGCATGAAAACAATGAGAAACAGAGGATGAGAAAGAATGTGATAATATAAGTGAGTGTGTGAGAGAGAGAGAGAGAGAGAGAGAGGTGGTGTGTGTGTTTGTGTTTACGTGTGTTTGCGTGTGTTTGAGTCTGTGTGTGAGGGAGAGAGAGAAAGAGAGAGAGAGAGAGAGGAGGAGAGAGGGGCCTATCATTAGTTATTTAATTATTTGTAATAGACCTATTATAGGAAAGTAACTGGTGCAGATATGATTTGTTAACTTGTAAGAAAACACCCAGACAGACCGTCTAGTGAACAACTGACCAGAATATTGCTAAATGGATAAGATTTCACTTATTTGAAAAGCGAGCTGAATTCCAATTTAAAGGGCAATCCAAACCTTGAAGTTCGTTTGTATCAAAACAGAACAATAACAAAAACAGAATGGAAAAGAGGATGAATGTATAAAATATTAAATCACCGGATCTAGGCGAATCTCAGATTGGTAATTTGGTCAGCTATTCTGCTAAGCGCCTTCTCACTCGGCGCACTACTCAAAATGTATTATTGATTATGGATTTTCCTTTAAATGTATAGATTAAGTTTACTGATTTATGAAGCGCCAAAAGTCAACCTCATCACGTAAAATTAAACTAATCGTGCAACACGACTACATGAAATGAATTTTTCTTTTCCGATATTCTTGTCTGAATTTATTTCCTTTACAGATTTTGTTACAAAAGTGATATTACGACTAAAGATTCATCGTCTTGAATGTTGTCAAGTCAGATTATGTTGTAATAGCCTTAACGATAATGTTGAATCTCCGATCAAAGTCATTGACTTGATGGATTGGGGGGGGGGGGGGAGTGGGGGGAGGGGGGGGGGGTCGAGGAGAAGTGATGTATAATTTACAGAAAGAAAATAGATCCACGTATCTTTTTTAAGTGCTTTGCAAACCTTACAAACTTTGTATAGTCATGAAGTCGTTTGAATAGATCGTTCTCATGAAAGGAATGATAAGACGACATGCTGTTAAATTTGTCACCACAACACATTACTCCCCGCAGTTATTTCCGAATGCATTAATAGACATTTTAATGGAGAGAGGGCCCCCTCTGAGTCCTCTATACAGCTTTCTGTAGTTGACCACATATCAAAGCTGTTAAAAACCAAACCATTCCGACTGATTCTATCTCACGCACATCAAATCCAATAATATCATATCTCCAAGGACAGAAATATGACTATCAATGACACTTTTTGTATGATGGAAAAACAGAGAATGGCGTCGCAAAAAGTGTCATCGGAGTAGTTGTCACTTTTTCTCGAGCCTTGTTTTGAGATGATTGGCCAGCAGTCTGCTAATCGCCACCTAGGGCGTACTGCGGACATGTGCGTCAAAGACACGTCTCCCAAACCACAAACCGGATTGCATCCCAAGATTTATGAAGAAACTCGATACGTAATAATAATCTTCATTTTATAGTTGCATGCATGAGATGGGAGGGAGAAAATGTGTTGTCTGTTTTGAGGAATCAATGTGAAATATAGCACACCCTTTGATAGTGTTTCTAACAAGATATAACGGGCATATTATTGGTTGGAACCATCTCAGGACTTTTTAATGGTGTTCTGCTTTTAATGATCACTGTATACATCATGTACATTGCTTAACGAGAGGTCGATCAGCTCGCATGATCATTGCTTGTATTATTCGAGAAAAAACCGTGGCATTGATACAATTTTAGATTTTCTAAAGAGATAGTAAATAAGCAATTTCTCTAATCTTAAGTATAGTAAAACAAGACCTCGATCATATACTTATGAAGGCGTAAAGTAATGAAACAACGATAATGTTATTGAGAGCAATGTATGTTATTCCATGCGACAAACACATGACGAATACTTATTTTCCCTACAATAAATTATCAAACAACTACACATCTTTGAAAAATGATGACAAGTACGTTAGTAGTATAACCTGAATAAAGTGCATGTGAACCAGGGGCCAATTCTCGTCTAACTTCTTGGACATTCCACTGAAATATGTATTACAGATCTATCCTCTATGGGATGTCCACGAACTTAGATTCATGATGATTTCAAGAAAACTGGCCCCACTTGTATAAGATTCCATAAACAGATTTAATAACTCTTGCAAAAAGTTAAACAACTTACCAGATAAAAAGGGTGTAATGGGTCGAAGTCATACAAATATGGGTAAGTTGACAGCAATAACTGTTTCTTTCTTGGCTTTTAGTTGCATCATATACTATTCCAACCAAGCGATTTTGAACTAGTAGAATCAAGGCCACTTTTGCTCGCTAGCAATTATGTCTACCCTTAGCTTTTGCATTTCCGAAAGAACATATTGAAATGCAAGGATTTTGATGCAAAACTGCTCTTGGTCTGAACAATTTCATTAGGATGGTTCGGATAATTAGAAAAGAGTTCTATCACACATCAAACTCCCTTCTTTTTTAAATAATTTTTATATTTATTATTATTATTTTTTAACCTGTGTGATACTTTCGGTGTTTAAATCCTGACACCTTCCTAAGACAGATCGTAAAAGCATGCCGTATCGGTGACCGCTCTTGTTAAGGTTTTATTGTTATTTGTTTTTTCGTTGCATGGGGCCTGAGGTAACGCTGATGTCTATTGGCCTATGTAAATATTAAAGCCAGTTGGCAAAACGCATGCCTGCCATAGCAAGAGCAATGTTTCTATCTGTTGACCATTCATCTATTGCGCATTGGGCCTATAGCTTATCGACTTCAAGGTGTAAAGATGGAAGCTAAATCCAAGGCGAAGAAAAAGCTAGATTATTAATAGTTTTATAAATCCGACCCAATAGTTTTCTCCTATCAATATATGCCCGAAAAACAAATACGTAATGAAAAAAAAAATGTACCACGTTTTTATATACAGCTTGGTGCTGATGCGGAAGTATATACATTGGTGTTATTTCTTTTTCTATATTATTTGCAATAGTAATACGTTGCATGTCACTTCTTTATTCTCTTCACTAGATTTTTGACAATTCTTGTTAAATTGCTAAGTGCATGTCAAGGCGATTGAGTTGATTAGAAAAACAAAGCAATTTTTTGTATGTTTTCACTAGTTAGCGAAATCACAGAAATTGCCTGGAGCCAACTTTATACGAAATTGGAAATTAAATATATAAAAAACCAAGGGGGGGGGGGGGACTTTTCATAGCCAACTGTTTTCTGGTACCTACTTCCATGAGTTTGTGAGTTGAGAATAAACTCTTAAAAAAGCACCTCAGGCATGTCACAAGGGAAATTTTGTGTGTATGTTTTAATCCGCTCGATGAAAGAATAGGAGCTAAACGAGAAAGTTTGCTTCGGGATAAAAGGTTGACAATGCACGATTATGGACTGTTCATATATGTACAACCACTTAAATACAACGACATTAAAATATACCACCTGATTCTTATTCTCTGTTATAAATTACTATATATTTCTTTGCTTATTTACATATATATTTCAATTAAATCCATTCACATAATTGATACACAAACAAGTCTACGAAAAAGGCTTAACCATTCATAATTATGTACATGACATGAGCCGCTAAAACATGATAAAAAGCAGTTATAAAATTAGTAGCATGGTATTGACACTTGAAATATATACATGTACATTAATACAGAAACAAGAGATCAAGAATTAGAAATAATCTACAATTAGGCTTATTCGGTTGCTTTTAGCAATTATAAATAATTGTTTTAATGACATAAAAAATACCCCTGTAAAGGAAAGAACACATAGTAGTCAGGTAGAGCATGACCACACTGTGGATTTGGATCACTATCATAGTGTGGGCCATTATGAAAACTTTGTGTACACTGTGTGTAACAGAGTGTGGGACTTTAATGCGTGTGAACGCACTTGACCACAGTATCCAAGTATAAGCCACAGGGGATCTTGAACACATCAGACAATGTAAATAGATGGACGTACTTGTAGTTGAAGTAGTGGTTTTTTAGTATTTTGTAGTAGTAGTAGTAGTAGTAGTGTAAGGTTAGTAAATATTTCTCGCTGTCGTTGCGATGGATAAGCAGACATAATTATTAGAAGAAGTAATAGTAGTAGTAAAATGCAGTAGTAGAGGTAGTGGTATAGAAGTAATGGTAGTATACTTAGTAGTAATAGTAGTTAAAGTATTGGTATTAGTAGTAGTAGTAGTAGTGGAATTATTATTCGTAGTAATAGTAGTAGCAGCAGCAGCAGTTGTCGTCGTACTGGTGGGGTGGTAGTAGTAGTAGTAGTAGAAATAGTCGCAATATCAGTAGCAGTTATCGCAGTAGGAATACTAGTAGAAGTAGTAGAAGAAGAAGTAGTAGTAGTAGTATTAGCATCAGTTAGTAGTAGTAGTAGTAGTACATGCAGTAGTAGTAGTAGTAGTCGTCGTCATCGTTATCGTCGTACAATATATAATTTTGGGCCATCGCAAACATTAATATATCACTGAACTTGATTGGATGTATAGGCCTACTTCAGTTTACCACTTGCATTATTTTGTAGCGGTACATTTAAGATAAGAATATATCCTTCAGTGTTGTGCCAGTGATATCATATATTCTGTGATTGGAGAAGTGGTTTCATTAGTACAATCATCAGTCGTAAGCCAGTGTGCATTATGCATACGTGATTGATTGATTGATTGCAGTCTTAAAAAGAAATTCAACCGTCAGGTTCTAACTTTGAAAGAAGGCAGAGAAAAAAGAAGAAACAAAAATACAATAAGAATTGAAAATTGAGATCAGTAAACGTATGCACATTTTATAATTTGGCGCATTGACTATTTACTGCGAAATATTTGTTGTTCACTGGAACATCACAATATCCCGTTTTCTCCCGAGTTCATTTTCCCCTTGGGGCCGTACATGATATTGTGGGTAGATAGTTATTAGTGGTCCTCCAACAAAAGAAAAGTACCTACTCGGTAATAGAATTTCGAAAGAGGATCTTTTACTCATGCTATTTGTCATAACAAAAGGGAGCATTGTCCGCCAACACATTACTCTGTGCATTATTACCAAGTCACCAATCTGAAAATTACTATAATGATTTCAAATTATTATAAATCACAACTTTATTCACCCGACTTCGTTCAAACTTTCAACGGTCGTTTTTTTTTCTCTCTTTTAATTTTTAACAAACCAAATTGTTTTCGTGGTTTCATTGCCTAGAAAGTTGCCAAATGATTAAACAGAACAAAACTGTCTTGGTCATCCGCGAGTCGCAATCAAAAAGAACATTAAAAACTTTTCGGAAAGACTACGAATACGGTAGAGAGTGTTCCAAATCTATGATGTGAACACCCTGCGATGGTACATTTTTCTCCCTCTAGCCACAGTGTCAAAACATTTCCAAAAAACACCAATTACGCACACTGTGGATCAAATTATACAAGGTGTGTTCACATAATCAGTAATTCAGGGTTCCACTTCTTTATTCTTTTAACACTGTGTATCGTCTTTCCCACAGGGACTATAAAGCCCGTTGCACACGAAGTGTCATTTCGATTTCGTAATTACCTGATTTCATCAAGCCCGTGGAGACAATCAGCCCGTATTATGACGGTTAATTAAACATTGTTTACTTGACATTCATCTCGTGTAATATACCACGCATACGTGGCATTTCAAAGACCACGTAAGTCGCTCAGGCTGCCCTGCGTCAGTTAAATGACACCCCATGTGCAACGGACACTCGTTTTAGAGCGTTGAAAGAAAAATGATTCAGGGATATCTCAATAAAAAGGGCAGTTTGATTCGCTTACAATACGAAATTATCGTTTAATTGCGAATTGCAATCAATCATTATTCACCGTTCAATGAAGCAGAGGTGTTCCATCCAAAGGTTACTCGAATCCCTAACATCTTTGTCCTTAATCTGGTTGGCTATGGAATGTGCATATTATTTACATGATAGTTGATCGTGAAGTCGTGTTCACACTGCGTCTGAAGCAGTACGGACGTAATGGTTCTCAATGTTGTTTGTGTTATCTACCAACGGAAGGTTAATCTGGGGGATAGAACGTAGGGATGGTGTGCGAATGATGACGGAACTCCTGGTGCGTCCGCTGGCCTCGCTAGATGTCGGGACTCTTCGGGTAAACCGATGAAGACCGAACTTCCTCGCGAGGTGTTGCCGAAACGACGAACTCATGGAGTAAAGAATGATAGGATTGATACAGGATGCCAGATAGTACATGATAATACGAGCGCGACGAAAAATATTCATTGACCTCGTACCGAACACAAAAACGTCGAAACCAAACATTAGCCATGCGCTGTAGATATACTGAGGCAACCAGCAGATTGTGAACACAAGGGTGATAAGGAATAGGTTGATTGAGACTCGAACCCTGGCCTTGCTATCCGCGCTCCCTCTTCGTCTCCGCTGTAGAATGGTCTTTTCTAGAAGGAGCTTCTTGGCACAGAGCCCGTAAAAGATGGCCATGGAGCATACAGGCAGGACGTACATGAACACAAGCTGAAACAAGTAGTAGATGTGATAGGAGACGTGCTCGTAGCGAAACGTGCAGGTGGTTTGAAACGACGGCAAAGCCGCGACGAAAACATACGAGGCGATCGCGCAGGCGATCCCCCAGATGATAAGGCAAATAACAACGGTTGCGCGCATGATGCGTAACCGACGCACGAGAAAAGGCTTCACAATGGCGAAATACCGCTCAATGCTGATCGCGGTTAGACTTAATGATGACACGCCGAACGACGTGAAATAAAAGAAGTGATTCAAACGGCAATAGTGGAATGAAGTTGTCATGTATGAGGGCGCTATAGTTGGCGGTCCAGTTATGAGGACAAAGAGGAAGTCTCCGAGAGCAAGATTCGCCAAGAGGATGTTCGGTGATGTCCGCAACTCTCGCACCGATGCAACCAGGTAGATAAGAGTCCCATTTGTCATCGTTCCTAGAACCAATTCCATGACTATGATAATGGTGTATGCTATAGGTGAGGAGGGCATTTTGGGCCTGAACGGCGGTAGATCCGTACCGTTCCAATAGTAATCAAAAGGGGACACGCTGTCTGCCTGGAGCAGAGACATGGTGGGTATATCCAGGAGCGAGTCAAGGTGTGGTTCCAGATGCGGCTCCAGATGTGATTCTATATTCGCCTCCGTCAACATGATCGATATCCTTGCTTTGGTTAGTAGTGCATCTAGAGCCTGAGTGTTAAAGAAGAAGAGAAAATGAAATGGGTTAGGTGGGAATGATAAGCAATGTGGTTAAGATTAAATGGTTAAGAACATAAAGGTGCATACTTCGGATGGATAAAGGGTTCGACCAATGCTATAGTTCAAGGTAAGCGTATTCAGTCATTTCACCATGAATAATGGACATGATAATTTTAATTAATATTTAACCTTTGATTGATTGATTGATTTTATTCGTCAAGTATAGTACATTGAATGCATACATAAAGCAAAATGGAACGAGAAGATACATTGACAGGATAACCCATGAAAGCCGGAAAAGGCTTATTTCCAACGGGGTCCTATAAAGTACGTGTACAGTACGGCATGAGAATAAAATATCACAACTAATAACTACTACGAATATTACGAATAAATAATATAACATAAACAACAACAAAAATTTCTAGAACTTATAGCAAACAATGATCTACGGTATATTATGCAAGATTAAACTTAAAAACATGCGCTACACATAATGAACTGTGATTTAAGATAACTGATATTACTGTTCTGGAAGGGATTCATGCTTTAGGTATTGTTTTAATACACTTTTAAAGTGTGAAAAATTCTTAACTATTTTGACATGTTTTGGGAGAGAATTCCAAAATTGGATACCATTAAAATAAAAAGAGTTTCCAATTTGTCCTTTTCGCTTAGGTAAAACAAAATTAAAATGACTATTTCTTGTATCGTATCCATGGATATTTGAGACACGAGTAAAATTATTAGTAATATAATGATCTACATCTGAGTAGTATATTTTATGGACATGGTGTAACACGAGTTGTTTAGACCTTTGACCTACATGGAGTATACCTGCTTCTTCAAGTTCTTTTTTCCCGACGTGTGTTCTTGGGCCTAAGCAATTAATAAATCTTACCATCTTATTCTGAATTATTCTTAACTTTTTCTTATCCATCTTGCCCAGACTACTGTACCAAGCAGCATTAACATAATCAAATAAACATTGTATCAAAGCAAAACACAAAATACGTCTCGACTTCATGTTCATACAACTTTGGTATCTATACAAAAAATTTAAGCGAGAATTAGCCTTTTTGGCAATTGAATCTACCAAACCTGTCCATGACAGATCACTCGTTAAATTTATTCCTAAATATTTTACTGAATCTTTTCTCTCAATCACTTGATTATTATAGGTAACCTTGAAGTCACGTGTATATTTAAACTTTCCCTTCGAACAAAATAAAATACTTTCTGTTTTTCCAACATGTAAACTAAGCTTGTTGTCTGTCATCCATTCAATGCATTTTGCCAATTCTGCACTTAGTTTTTCTTCAATTGACTTAGGATTTGTATCTGAATATAGTAACACACTATCGTCAGCATATAAAAGTAATTTAGAATCATTAACACAAGTACACAACCTGATGCAAACGCAAGTAAAGCTATCTACTTTAGATACCAGCATATACCAGCAGATATCACCAGATATCCTTCAGTCCATGATGTAGTCGGTAACCTTTTGGGCATACCTTGGAATCACTCTGAAATATATTCTGTAGTAGGTACACCCGCAGTAAAATTGAATTTTGAAAGAAACTGTCTATAATTCATTTTTAAAAGTAAAGAATCAATTTCAATACAAGAAGGAGTGGTTTAGACCGAGAAAACTTTACGAAAGCTTGTTGAAAACTACAAAATTAGATTTTAGTCAAATATTGGCTAGCAAATTAGAAATTAGTGGAATGATGATTTCCATGACCGAGGACTAATGAATTTTTATCATAAAGATGTAAATGTAGATATAAAATTTAAATGAAAACAGAGGTATATTAAGAGCAGATGTTTACCTCATTTTAATTCACAATTATATTCACAATCGAAATAGCAAGTCAAATAAAGACGTTGCACATTTTCACATTTTCTAATCAAATACAGGTTCACGAAACCAAAGGACAGCGAGACCGAGAAATTCAGTTTTGTGAGTTTCGGACTTCCCTCTGGCGGGCCCTCGGTCTTGTGAACTTACGGTAAACTGTGAAGTTGCTAACACATCATTGATGAAACATTATTACAAGTCCCAGGAAATGAAATTGGACTGATGAAGAAATGGGCAATTAGGAATTAATGATGCACGCACCGAAGGTCTCCTTTTACTTTAATACCATTCCAATTATCGAGAAGATTGCATTGAGGTCACATACGTCCTTCGACAAAAAAAGTAATTGAATAAGGATGGAAACTAAACTTGAACCACAATTATTCTAGGAATACAATTAATGTGCAGTTATGGGACAAGGGAAGAAGGAAGTGCATTTCAAATATGGAGTGAACTTAAACTTGAACTGTATATTCTAGGAATTATACAAGTAATGTGGTATAATGGACCGATTGGATTGGGGCCGAAAGTGAAGATAGGAAAGTTCAAATATGGAGGGAATCTTACATAACTGCCGTTTCTAGGAATATAATGCAACTTCAAAGACCACATGGAGATGAGACTAATGGAGAGAGATGCAGATAATGCAGTTCAAATGTGGACGGAACCCAAACATGATTTGCAGTACTAGAAATGTATTGCGACCAGGGAGATAGAGACAAAAGGTTCGGGTCCTGCTTTTGAATTCAAATGGAGACGGAGCCTATATATATAATTGGGACTGCCGTTCTAGGAATACCATAAATCAGGAGCATGCTGCATTGCATCCAGAACTGACAAATTTATAAGGAGAGATAGATAGACGGAAAAAGATATAGAGATAGAGAAAAGGGAAAATAACAATATTTGTAGATGAAAACGAATAGGAAACAGTTGGAATCGGGGGTAAGATGCTTTGTGCGAACAATTAAAAACAAATAGGATGAGATATACATGAAGAAGAATTTTGAATGGCATTTTAAAATGGCACGAGGAAGTGAAAAATAATAGGATCATGACGACAGAGCAACATAAAGAATAAGAAATGAGGAGAGAGAGGGAGAAAGAGAGAGATGACGCGAATGAGAGCTAGAGAGAGAGAGAGAGGGAGAGAGAAAGAAAGGGAGAGAGAAGGGGTGAGAGGGATCAAGAGAGCAAGATAGTGAGAAACATGCATGAGAGAGAGAGAGAGAGAGAGAGAGAGAGTCAGAGAGAATTGACGAGACTGCGATAGAAGGAGAGGGAGGAGGGCGATAAATCATGTTTGTGCATCGGGCCGATTGAAACAAATAATGATGCATACCAAAGATGACATTCATTTTCACTTCAATAACGTAGATGTCGATACTGCATAACAGCTCACTGTATAACATGCATTGTTCAAAATGATATAAGCCTTGAGGATTTAATTGGCAATTTTCAACAGAAATGGTCGCAACCTTATTTTGTAGACATCGTTTTCAAGCTGGGGCCAGACAATGCAAATAAACCAACAACTTTCTAGGTCAGGAACAGAACTACATCCCCTTGTGTACATCATTAAAATTGGTTGTTTGGAAATAACGAATCGCGACATCGAAAATCAAGTTCTGCAGGGCCATGTGATAAGCGTTTCTAAATGCTACACATCATGCCTATCAACCCCCTCCCCCGCACACACATAATTATTGTCCATCCCCACTACATGTCACCCTAAAATGCTAAAATTTAATTACGTTGCATGAGTTGACGTTTTATAACTTTTGATAGAATGAAAGTTTTTTTCTATTTAATGGAGGGGGTAGCGTCTTCAAGTTCATAAAATGTTTTTTAAACCGCGGCATACTTGAACAAGCCTTACACCCTGGCCCGAATTCACAAAGGAGGTTTGTCGACAAACCTTGGTTTTCGTGCGTCATATGACGTTTGTCGACAAACCTCCTTTGTGAATCCGGGCCCCTGTGTTTGATGGGTGATCTAAAAGCTTGTGAATATCATTTACTGTGAAAGAAAATCCTACTTAACTTTGATTCTTTTCCTGGTGAGAAAAACACGCCAATGAAGTGAATTTTTTGGGAAACATAATCATCACATTCACAAATTGTATGATTAGATCACGCACACACGAGAATTGCGTTAGAGTGGTAATACAGGCCGCGGGTCTGAACTGTAAATAGCTGATGCCCCGGGGTAACGGAAGTGGCGCCCAAAATATAACTATGATGTTCATCAGTCTTACCTATGGGGTGCTCCGGCATATTCAATGCCCTGATGTAGATATAATCTAAAGATAGTACAGCATATATCAATTCCAGCCATTAATCTAAACATAAATTGAATATAATGTATCAGGTATTATTTTGTGCAAGAGCATTATATCTCCAATGAGGTCATGCTATTTAAACCATGTGGATCGTGTCCCTTAGAACGTACATGTAGTTACTGAACATGCCACAGGAAATAGCTAAATACAAATGTAATCAGTCTTATCTAAGGGGCACTGTAAAATGAATTCAGGCTTAAACAAGGAATGCTTTTGAGTGTGACCCAAATAATGATTCATTCATCGCTACAGAAATACCCAAATAATGATTACATAAATGTACAACATGATTTGGATCATAACGAACTAACAAATAGTTTTTTCCATAATGTACAAGATAACGCATAATTCGATTTTTTTTTGGGGGGGGGGCAGAGGCCGCGAGGAACCCGAAGACTTGTAAATTGAATGCCTCTGGGCAAAGAAAACTTGAAAGCACACACAAACACACATCCTCATTTACACACAAAGAAACACACAAGTACACGCACGCATTCTCGCCCACACAGACCAACGCAATATAAAAAATTTACATAATGCAAGAGCACGGTACGAAAATAGGAAGGGGGGCGGTGGGGGCTTTGTAATAACAAAACCAAACAATTAAATTGATACAGTAATAATATTTACGTACAATGTTAATTTTGTTCGAAATCTAGATTCTCACATTATTTTTGTTGGTGGGGTCGGGGTTTTTTTTTTTCTGTCAATTTGGGTGAGGGCGAATACTACCCTCCTCCGTGCATACGCCACTGCACTACGGTAGTGGATCGTGAATTCAACTTGGAAAGTAATTAACAGAAAGCGTGAAAAGTGTGTCAACATTTCTTCCAGACCGTAAATGATGGTGAGAAGCTAAGACAGGTGGTAATTGAATCATAAAACGTCTGTTAATCCCACCTCAATTACATTACATAGATGGTTTACTTTTAGATGAAGAAGACAGAATTGGAGCATTTTCTATTTTTGCTGTATTCATGATACGGCTCAGTTCCGCTGGTGACAACAAGGGTACACAAGTCATCATAGCATTTAGTATAATTGATTATACACTCCTGAATCGCATGAACATGGCATAATTCTGCTGCTAAGGTTAAAAGGACTATGCGTGTATTCACTTCCAAGTAGGCCACAAAGTGTAACTTTCAGTCAGCTTGCGAGGGCTTGGTTCTCGCTGATACATATTGATATAATGCAAGTCGTTAAATATACACAGTGATCTCTAACGATGAGTATTCAGATTTTTGGTCTGGAGGGATTCGCTCCAATTTTTATTTCGTGAAGATATAGGTTAATGGCTGCACAAAAAAAGGTTTTCAATTGGTGTAGTTTAGAGCAAAGATTAGATGTAGGCACAGTGTTTGGCACAGGGGTGAATTTATGAATTCGGGTAGAATTTTAACCGCGGAGTCAAATTATTGCCGGAGCATGTGGAGTTATATAGAACTTTTGGCACGATGGGCGTTTGTTGAAGTTTCGTTGGAGATGTAATCTCTAATATAAAGAAAACTGGCAAACTATTTTAATATTGATTTTGTATTCTTAATACAACGTATGGACCCATGTACAATATAACAGATAAGCCGGAACAAACTTTTTCTCTGCCAGCTTAAAATACAGTACAACAGTTCAAGGTAGTCCATTTTAAAAAGAGCGCTCACATTTGTTATGAAAATGATTTAACGCATGGGTTGAAATAAGACATGGTAAAAAGTTGCGGAAGAATGTACATGCAATACACTTTGCATGGATTTTTGAAAAAAAGTATAACCACAAATATTGAGCTGTTAAAAGGTACTAGTGAAAGAACTTGCAAGACATAAATGAATTGGCGCATGGATCGGGTTTAGATTGGGAAAACGACAAACCTCTTCAATTCCGTGCTTGAAAAACGCACACCACATGCTATGCAGGTCCATGTTCCATAAGAGCCAATCTTCAAGGTATGTTGTTGTGGGTGTTTGTAGGACGACATCTAAGAGGTTAAAATATTGTCCATATGTCGGATTTAACATACCCTATCGATTTTAAAGCATGTCATGGGGGTGTAAAATCTTTTTGGTCTCGAAATTTGAAAAATTGACATTCTGTTCCGTTGGGGGGGGGGGGGTGAGGTCACCTTTTTTAGGTCAGCCATTGGCATAATTTTTTTTTTTTTTTTTAAATTAAAAAAAAAAAAAAAAAAAATCCAAAGGGGGGGTTTATTACTAAAAAAAATACACAAAACATACACATAAAAAAAACTAAAGGGGGGGGTTTAACCCCAAAACACCACCCCCCCCCCTGCGTACGCGCCTGATTGTTCGAAATGTTGTCGGTTACATAATCACCGTCATGTTGACAATCTTAAGAACGTAAACAAATTTAAACTTACATAAAGAAGGAGCGTTAGAAAAGGGAGATGTAGAAAGACGGAGCTCTTCTAAGGAATTTTTCTTTTCATTGTTAGAGACGGTTGCTAGCTTACTTGATAATAAAAATCTATTTATCTAAAACTACATTGCAAAATAAGAGCTTGAAGTAAACAGAGCAATTACCCTAATGAGTAAAGAGAGTGTTACCTAAGTGGGGGCGTGTGGTTATGTATGTTTGAAGTGGGGTGGAAGTGGTTAATGCCAAACGTGAGTTGTCAAATGTCCATTACACTATGACATTTCAAGACAGTGAAATGAACCTCCCATTTAGCAGAGTGTCACATCAAAAGAAACACATTTGCTCTAGCCTATTTCTCGAAACCGAAGGGACCACTTTTCCCTCTGACGTTAAAAGCGACCTTTACCCCCGGTAAAGTCTGCTTGTTAATGGCATAACAGAGCTTTTGAAAGAGAATATCTCGGATATGTACTCTTTCTCTATTAGAGAAAAGGTTGTAGAACAAGGCGTGTAAAACAAGTAATCTTTGATATGAAAAAAGGAAAAGCAGTGACTGTCATAGACATGATATATGGGAGGATATTATAAATGCGCGCACAAAGTAAGAGAAGCCATGAAAATGGTCTTTCTTATTAACTCAAGAGGGCCACTTTTTAGTACGAGACGGGCACAATTAAGATTGGGCCGGTACGCACCCAGTCCCACACCCACATACCTAGGTTGCCTTAGGGAAAAGGAAAATATAAAGACAAAGCATTATAGTTTGGCATAGAAATTGGTTGTAACGTCCCTATATTTAATCTTGAACATCAATGTTTTGAAATAAAAAATAGTACACTGCAAACATAGACGATATCCAGGCCGATATAATGAATGCATAAACTGTTGATCTGTCTACCTTTTATCACGTTATAGGATGACTGCACTTCCTATTCAGGTTGAGAACAACTTGGTTGGGATGCCACAGCCTGGTCTGCACCTAATAAACAATAGAATTACAGCATTATCTTCTTAATTATTTGAATACGTTTCCCGTTTTTGATCAGAATGGTATTGACAGGGCACAATTTGGAAGAAAATAACGCAAGTGTAAGAACGGGATTGCTCTTGTGCAGAGGGTAATTTGATCGTGTTATCCATTAGGGCAGAGGCTTACAGGACTAGATGAGGTCAAATAGGAGCAAAACGCCATTTTGGGTGAAAACATCGAAGAAAATAGGAAAGGGTTGGGGTCGTTCGGTAGCGGATGATAGCAACTTAGGATAAAGTTGGGTACTAATTATGCGATTACTTTGTGAACAAAACTGTCTAGAAGCAATCGGGATAGCTTCATTAATACATAAGAATGATGTTGACTGTAAAAAGCATGATTATTCCCTATTTTTGGTCTTGGGGGTTGCATTTGGTGGTCCATGCCGACGTACGTGGCTCATCGATTTCCGTGTCAACATCCCTACCCTTCCGAATTGAGACAGAAACGTTACTTTAAGAAAGGAGAGTGACGAACGTCTGTACATACGAGAGTGAATTCACTGACTTACAAATGAGGACTGCAACTACTAGTGACCGCCAGGGGGATGTTAAAGACGTGTGAAAGATTATTTTACCGACGAACAAAAAAAGATTATTCTTTCACCTTTACCTTCTGATCGCTACAACGTTTGATAACGCCATTATCGCATCTACCCCAAAGGGATAAGAGTGATCAGTTGCAAAGTTTAAGAACTTTTGAAAAAAGGTTGATGGATTTTAAGTTGTCAAGGTCTTTACTGATAAGGTGTTGAGCTATATAAGGAAAAAACAAGAACAATCTAAACCGCTGCGTTTATTTTAAACCTGCGCGCAACAAAAGTCATACGCCTACTCACTTAGCTTTTAGCTATGTATTATTTACATGATACAAAAATGTGAATCGCTTTTACACTTTACGTCATCATGAAAAATGTCGCCCTTTGCCGCTGAATATCTGAACATGGCTTTAAGGGACGTTAATTGATGAGGTGATGGCGGAGACGTGTAAGAAGAGTTACAAAGCTTAAAAAGTTTACAAGAAAATTATTAGATCAAGGTACTGTGGTAACACAAATAAATTCAATTAATTTATTGTATCTCCTTCAATCAATGTAATTTGAATATTAATTTAACTTACGATTAAAGTTATGTTACAGGTAGTTGCAGTTCATGGTAGGATACAATTAGTTGCAGCAAGATTGGAGATACATAAGATATTTTCGAATAATCGTAAGTTGCTTTTATGTTATAGGGCCCATGTGAAATAAGCGGCAAAGAAATCGGTGAAATGGGGAGCAAAAGAAGTGAATATCTCTCATGAAAATTAGTGAAAACAACAACAACAACAACACAAATCCGCAGCAAACAAATTACTTTGATGGTGACATTCATGCCGCCAAAGGAACTTGAGGGAATTGTCTACATCTGTAAACATCATCGGATCATGTACTTGTACTATGTGTAAGGTGTGCACGGCGTCAATGTACTGTTCATTTCATAGGCATCTCGATACGAGTGATGGTGTGAATATGTAAAAATGGATATTTAAAGATTTCAAGATTTTGATGAAACTATCTACTTCACCTACCTCTTCTACATCAACTACTACACTGTGAAAAGGTTGGGCAATATTTTCCAACAATTTGCCCAACGTTGTGCCAATAGTCAACCCAACCATCTATTGGGCAATATTTTGCCCAGTGGTATTGGTAAACGTAAGTACCCTACTTCACACGTGCATAATTTGTTCGTATTTTGACCAACACAGTGTACTACTATTACTATTACTGCTACAACTACTACTCGTATTATTAATGATACTACTACCACTACCAAAATCACCACCACCACCATCGAGCTACACCACCACCACTACCACCACCACCCCTACTATTATTTTTCACTTGCACTACGTCACTACTACTTCTATTACCATTACTACTACTACTACTACTACTACTACGACTACTACTACTACTACTACTACTAATACTACTAATGCTAATACTACTAATGCTTCCATTTTTCTTCTTTATATCTTCAGATCTATACCACTAAAGGCACTTTTTGTAATACTAAAAACTTCTTCCGCTATAGGTATGCTATCAATGACGAGAAGAGTACTAAAAGGTAGACTTTAAAAGTTACGAATGAAGTCTTGTCCGTGTCGAATATATGAAATGACCATCAAACAGGTCAGGGGTGTAGTCCAACTAGATGAATGAAATGTAATTTGGCATGGCCATCGAGTGTGGGGCGGGGTATGGGTGGGGTCGTATTTTATGTATTTTGCCACCCCCTCTTCCTTTCTATATATCCCCTTTTAACTGTCTCCTTCTTTCACTCACCCACTCTCTCTCTCTCTCTCTTATCGAAATTTAATAAAGGAGAAGGGAAAGGTGTTCCCCGTGCTCCGCCATTGCACCAAGCTGTAGACTTGTCAACAATAACCCTTTCAATTGGGTAGTTTGACTGAAGAATACAAGGTCCTCGTCGCAATCATGGGAGTACCAGGGGGGCGTTTCACAAAACTTGTCATCAGTGACAAATGACAGTTTTTGTTATAAGCTACTGAAATCCTTGCTTCTGATTGGTTATCAGCAGATTTGTCACAGATTTTAGTCATTTGTCATTGAAAAAAGGCTTTTTGAAACGGGTCCCTGATCTTCAAAGACAATTGAATTCAAATCACCGAATGCTCGATCAGAATCGTTCAATGACCAGTGACAAAAAATTCATATCGTAAGAGGAGACAAAGCCTTCGGAAGTCTTTTTTTTAAATCTCTATGGATTGACTAACCTGTTGCTTGTCGGTCACCGACAATCACGGCAAGTTCTCTCGGCTCAGATAATAATCCTCAAGGATCATTAATTGTCACTTTCCAAATCGTTTTGAAAACCACGCCTGAGGAAAGAATGAAAATGTATTTCCTCAATGGAATTGGAGCTTCGAATCGACTTGTATCACCGAAACGAACGCTCACTCTTCCTGCAATGTCTTACAATGTCTTACAGTACTTGATGATAATTTGCACATTGAAACTTTCAACTCATCGATCGCACCTCTAGCAAATCCTTCCGACTCAGTTATAAGCTACTGAAATCCTTGCTTCTGATTGGTTATCAGCAGATTTGTCACAGATTTTAGTCATTTGTCATTGAAAAAAAGGCTTTGTGAAACGGGTCCCTGATCTTCAAAGACAATTGAATTCAAATCACCGAATTCTCTATCAGGGTCGTTCATTGATCAGTGACAAAATATTTCATATCGTAAGAGGAGACAAAGTCTTTGGAAGTCTCTCTTTGATCCCTATGGATTGACTAACCTGTTGCCTGTCGGTCATCGACAATCATGACAAGTTCTCTCGGCTCAGATAATAATCCTCAAGGATCATTAATTGTCACTTTCCAAATCGTTTTGAAAACCACGCCTGAGGAAAGAATGAAGATGTATTTCCTCCATGGAATTGGAGCTTCGAAGCGACTTGTATCACCGAAACGAACGCTCACTCTTCCTGCAATGTCTTACAATGTCTTACAGTACTTGATGATAATTTGCACATTGAAACTTTCAGCTCATCGATCGCACCTCTAGCAAATCCTTCCGACTACACGGTCACATATACTGTAAGTACGTCATTAATATCTATACTGACAAAAGTTGAACCACGTGAGACTTCAATGTGTCTAAATGGCATGACATCCTACCCGTGGAAACCTAGATCCTTCTTTTTAACCATGATCCCGCCATTGCTTTCAAGATGTAACTGTATACTGCATGATAAAATCATGCTTCCGAATGATTTTTTTTTCGTGCCAGGTAAAGTGAAATGATTATCTCCAGTCTATTTGTATGTCAAAGCGTTTCTATCTTAATGACAGAAAGCGGTTGATATAATCGGCTTATGTGTCTGCCGGCGGCAGAAACCAGAAAGAGGTACCAAAAAAGTAATTTTGGGGGATCCCTTTCCTTCTCTGGTTTGCAATACCAGTAAAAATAAGATTGCATATACTGGTGTTGCCTGATATAGTGAATAAGAAAGACGACGGTAACAATGCCTTTCTTTTAGTCAGTACATTGCCTTGCCCAGGCGCGGATCCAGGGGGGGGGCCGAGCGTGCCTTGGCCCCCCCCCCCCCCCCCCGCAAAAAAAAAAAAAAAAAAAAAAAAAAAGGAGAGAGAGAGAAGGAAAAGAAGGGAAAGAGGAGAGAAAGGGGAAAAAAGAAGAGGAAGAAGAAAAGAAAAGAGGGAAGAAGGAGATCGGGGGGGGGGGGAGGACTTGCCTCCCCCTCCCCCCCCCCCCCCCCCAATAAAAAAATAAAAGAGAAGGAAGGAAAGGGAAAGAAAAAAGATAAAGAGGAGATAAAGGGAAGGACAAAATAGGAAGAAGAAAAGAAAAGAAGGGGGATATCAGTTGGAATTTTCCCGCCAACAAGTTGTGGATCGAGGGGGGGGGGGCAAAAGACCCTAGCCTCCTCCCCCCCCCCCCCCCGTCCCCGCTAAAAAAAAGAGAGAAAGAAGGAAAAGGAAAAGAGGAGAGCTAAAAGGGAACAAAAAGAGGAAGAAAAAAAGAAAAGGGAGAAAAGAAGCGGAGATCAATTGCGGTTAATCCCGCCAACAATGTGTGGAGCGGGTTGGGGACCAAAATGACCGTGCCCCTCCCCCCCCCCCCCCCCCAGCAAACCTAAAAGAGAGATAAGGAAGGGAAGGGAAAGTGAAAGGGGAGAGAAAGGGAAAGGAAACAAAAGAGAATGAAGAAAGGTAAGGGATATCAGTTGCAATTTTCCCGCCAACAAGGTGTAGATCGGAGGGGGGGGGGGGGGCACTGGCATACTGATAGGGGAGGGGGGGGGGTTGGAGAAATAGAATTCAAACGTGGTTTATTTATAATTCCATAACGGTGGTTTACAAATAATGCTGAAATGAGATAATTTTCCTCACTTCATGCGTTTGTTGGAAAATGACAAATTCCTAAATTTACAGCCAGGCAAGAAAATGCTTCTTGAGATGCCTACATATCAGGGCCCGCGGAACGGCCGGGATCGGGTTCCTCGAGACTCTCCCCCACACTTTCTTTGAAAAAGTATATTAAAGAGAAATAGAAAGAAAGAGAGCGAGAAAGAAAAAATAGTTAACTGCCAGTGTCACATTATAATGGGGTATCAAAATATGCTCATCTGACCATGATTAAAATTAATGCCTAAAATCCTAAGGGCTCTGCCCCCTAGGGCCCTAAGGCGGGCCCTTAGATGCTCATATGACGGTCATTTAATGCCTAAAACCCCTGATTTCTGGGGGCTCTTCCCCCTGGACCCCACGCCAAATAGTGTCCTGCTAGTGTCACAAATAATAAGGTATCAAAAATGCTCATCTGACCGTAATTAAACGCCTAAAACCCCTGAGCTTCTGGGGGCTCTGCCCCCTGGACCCAACCAAGAGCCCTTAGGCGGGCCCCTCGATACTCATCTGACCGTAATTGAGTGCCTAAAACCCTTGAGATTCCGGGGCTCCGCCCCCTGAACCCCGTCTAGGGCGCTAAGGCGGACCCCTGAATGCTAATCTGACCGTAAATTAAAACCTTAAACCCCTGAGCTTCCGGGGCGGACAAGGTATCAACATATTTTCATCTGACAGCAGGCGCGTAGCTAGGGGGGCGGTGGGGTGGTCCCCCAATAAACGCCGGCCAAAAAAGAGAGGAGTGTAAAGGAAGATGACGTAGGAAGAAAAGGGAATAGACAAAGAACATATTTGAAATTCAGACAAGGATTAAGAGTCGAGAACGGTACAACGAATCGTCTTCTTTCTCTAATGAATTAATGAAACGTCAAAGCTTCCGCGCTACGCGCGGGGGAGGGCAGGGGGATTTTAATTCAGACGAGGATAATTTTCGGGAACGGTACAACGAATCGTCTTCTTTCTATAATAATTTAATGAAACGTCGAATTGATTTAGACAAGGATTAAGAGTCGAGAACGGTACGACGAATCTTCCTCTTTCTCTAATGATTTAATGAAAAGTAAAAGCTTCCGCGCTTCGCGCGGGTGGGGGAAACTAAATTATTTTCGAGAGCGGAACAACGAATCGTCTTCATTCTCTAAAAATTTAATGAAACGTCGAAGCGGGGGGAAAACTGAATTTAGACAAGGATTAAGAGTCGAGAACGGTACAACGAATCGTCTTCTTTCTTTAATGATTTAATGAAACGTAAAAGCTTCCGCGCTTCGCGTGGGAGGGGGGAAACTGAATTTAGACAAGGATTAAAAGTCATAACGGTACAACGAATCGTCTTATTTCGCTAATGACTTAATGAAACGTAAAAGCTGTATTCAGATGAGGATTATTTTCGAGAACGGTACAACGAATCGTCTTCTTTCTCTAATGATTTAATGAAACGTACAAGCTTCCGCGCTTCGCGCGGGAGAGGGGGATGAATTAAGACGAAGATTAAGAGTAAAAAACTGTACAACGAATCGTCTTCTTTTTCTAATGATTTAATGAAACGTAAAAGCTTCCGCGCTTCGCGCGGGAGGGGAAAAACTATTTTCAGACGAGTAGGCACGTACGGAAGGGGGGGGGGGGGGGGGGGGGTTAGGGGTTGACCCTCCCCCCTTCGGTTTTTTATGTGTGTATTTTGGAGCAACCCCCCCCCCCCCCTTTTCTGTGATTTTTTATGGCTGACCTAAAAAAGGTGAACTCACCCCCCCCCCCCCCCCCCAACGGAACAAAATGTCAAATTTTCAAATTTCGAGACCAAAAAAAAAAATAGTGTCCTCTCCCCCCCCCCCCCCCGCTTATTTAGCGGCTGGCTTAGTCATTACGATTTTTTTCGGACCAAAAAAAAAAAGTGGGCCCCCCCCCCTAAGAAATCCTGGATCCGCGCCTGGCCTTGCCCGTAGGAAAAGATTTTGCGTTTTATACTCATCAAATAATTCTTCATACTGACCCAAATTTGTAGTCCAAATAGCCTTGACATGCTTGAGTTATAACTTGTATAAGATGACCAAATTAAGTCATTGTGGTGTACGAATTACATGGTTTAAAACCAAGTTTACTCATGTTTAAAACATACCTGCTTCGATTCAATTACTTCATACGCATCGTCTATTAAGTATGGCGGTCCATAAGGATTAATCTTGGGTCCACTCCTGTTTTCTATTTATATCAAAGACATTTGTGTAACTCACTTTACACTCATGATGAACTAATCAAAAGAATTTTATGGAGACTGTGCTTAGAATTTGTAATTTCAAAACACTGTGCCTTGAGTGTAATATAACCATGACTGAACTTATTTTAAAAAGTCTAAATTTATTCACCACCGAATTTAGAGATATTTGCGCTCTTTATGCAATATGTTCTAATAGTAAAAAAAACACATAGTCAACCGAATTCTCGGACACTCTCATTCGTATGATAAAAATAAATAGGTATGATCTCGAGCAATATTTTTCCACACACACTCCTTGTTATATTTTCACACTATCCAATTTAAAAATGCTTTCACCATACGCACCTGATTTGGTTGTTTCTGCAATATCGTATAGACAATTAATAATATGAATAGTATTATGTTTACACAGGAAAGGGGAAAATGCGTTTTTACCGAGGTGATCGATGATGACAATAATACTCCCTCCTAGACAAACCTATCTAAAGATAAGTGATATCGAAAACCTGGTATATTACTTGATTGGACATTTTAGCCCACATAACTTGAACACACCCCCTCAAGTGAAAACAATGGATAGAATTTCATCCGTCAAAAGAAAGGTAGCAATACATTTTTTGATTAATTTCTCGGTAGCGGTCAAGCTACCACCTTTATTCTGGTTCCCTTCAATTTTCGTAATTCTCCTGGTACAGCATCTTATTTACATATGATCTTACGATAATATTGAGTAGATATAAAGTTTCAATCAAATCAGTTGCAAAGATGATAATACTAAATATATAGATCATATAGATGGGCTTTTTAGTGGTACTGAACTACTTAACATGGGTATCATTAGCACTCTAAAAATTAATCTACCTGCTCGCTCGATATGTCCCCACGCATAGCATGATATTGTTACGCGTTGTTGTTGTTCGATTGGGTTTTAAGGCAACTCAGTCAAAGTTAACTATTTATGCCTTTTCACACTAATATATAGTTGTACAAATGCCCTTAATAGCAAGTATTACATTGGCAAAGATTTTAGTTTGTGTTTCCAATAGCTAGAGAATGCAAATTACCAATTCTACAAAAAAAAACTACGCAATGCAGGGTTCACGCGATTCAAGGGGAACTAAAAACGTGTTTCAGTGGAAGATTTTCAAGGGCGGTCGTTCACCTGAATTATAACGAACTTAATATGATAATCTCAAGTAGATATTAAGTTTCAGTAAAATAATCGAGTAGATTAGTAGATAAGATTAGTAGAAAATGACCATCCATGAACTTGGATGAATGTCACTTGACTTATATTCATTGAACTAATTATCTATAACGTACACTTGTATGAAGGGGCAGTGACCGTCGGGGGGGGGGGGGTGAAAAAAGGCAACGATTGCCTATCTAAAGATAAGTGATATCGATTACCTGCAAAATTACTTGATTGGACACTTTGTTCCAGAAAACTTGAACACACCCCCTCAAATAAAAACAATGGATAGAATTTCATCCATCAACAGAACGGGAGCAATACATTTATTGATTAATTTCTCGGTAACTGCGGAGCTTTCCACCTTTATTCTGGTTCCCTTCAATTTTCGTAATTCTCCTGGTACAGCATCTTATTTATATATGATCTTACGATAACATTGAGTAGATATAGAGTTTCAATCATATGGACCTACTTAGTAGGTCCAAGTAGGTCCATGTTTATACTAAATAAATAATTGATAGGGGCTATAGATGGGCTTTCTGGTGGTACTGAAATACTTAAGATGGGTATCATGAGCACTCGTATACAAAGGCTGCGATCGGAAAGGATGGGTTATTGGGGCGTCCTATGAACCTGGAAATTTGAAGAAAACTATTCCTCGGAAGAAAACAAATAACGAGTAAGGGTTGATCACACAGTCTTAGGTTCTGAAGGTTTTATAATGCATATTGTTTCGTTTCATTATATACATTGTATATAAATGTAAAAAATCTTTAAACAGCAGGTATTACATGTTCAGGGATGCCGCCCTTCCTTGTTTTTTTAAATCATCTATAGTGTGTAATGACAAGGAAATGTCTTAAGATGATTACAGTGGAAGTACGTCCTCAAAAACAGCTCAGTAACGAATACATTTGAATAGTCTAAGTCAAGAAGATTTTGATACGTTGAAGGATATCTCGCATCCATATCCATATATCGTTCTTTCATCGCATTTCTCACACTTCAATTGAGAAGATACATACACTCACCCGTCACCCTCTCACTTTCTTCAGTCAGTCTTCAAAACTACTTGTAAACGTTATATAGTAGTTTTCGGTCACCGAGGTTTCAAGGGTAATACATTATATCACCCCGTCACCGTATTCTACATAGTTTTATTACGTGATACGTTTGCTCCTCTTGAGTAGATTCTTAGACCTTGTACCTCTATAGCATTTCTATTACACTATACAGCTTCTCAACTACTTCTTGGTCACAATGCACGGTAAGATGGCACACGGTGGCTTATATTCATGAATATTTGGATATCACGATGTGAAACAATAATCGTAAGCAAATGATTATCATTTTCTTGGTGAAGAATCTGTCAGGGAAGCAATTTGCCGTTTCCCTCCTTCAAGTACATGACTGATGACAAATCATGACTTGATGTACTCGATTTACTTAAACATGGGTGAAAAGAAGACGTGATTAAGAGAGACGATTGTCAGAGGCATGTCCAATGTATCAATTTCTTTGGGCTACATCATTTTTTAATTTGCAATTGGTACGGCACGATGTCGATTATTATTGCACAGATCATGTCGCCGGGGTAGTTCGTCTTTGGACGACACGACGCGATGTGACATGACCATGATGAACTAGTCCGAGACGACCATCATCAAGCCAGTTTCCAATTGTTTGACCAGTGAGGATGAAGATTTCCGCAAAGAATCGTGAGGTCGCATCGTAATCTGCCTCAAATACTGCCTTTTTTAGAATTTGGGGAACCGCCAGGGAATATCCATAAAATGAAAAGGGCTTCGGACGGACCACCAAGGACTTTGCTACGTCACGAAACCTGGCCTCATGGGTGTGTAAACCCTGATCCTTTTGAAATTCTGAGGGGCGAGTCGGAAATACGGGTCAAGTGTGGCCAAGATGAACAAATTATATTTTTTGAGAATTAAATTCTTCTCCAAGCACTTTCGTCTCTCTCCAAGGAATTGCGGTAATATCTATCTTGTCTCCGACCAAAGTGATTGGCAGGAACTTGTGTGAGCTTATGGCAATACTCAATACCATAAATAAGACCGTTCCCTCCGAAGGATCCATCGTCTCTTGATCAAATAAAAACATCGATCTTTTTTTTTTCTTCAATCGAAAATAAATAAATTAATACATCAGATCACAGATCAATTAGAGAGCTGGAACTAGCTATCCCTTGATCGAACCACTGAACTCAAACATATATTAAAGAGTCTCCTAAGTCCTTCAAAAGTGAAAGATATTTGATTCTAGGGTTCTTCCACGGGGTGGCTGATTCTCCTCCTCTCATTGGCCGAAACTGTCTTCGGCCTTTCAAACAGGATCGCAAAGACCTTCGAAAAAGCAGAAAATCAAACTAAGGCTTCACTGGCCATTTCTATGACCATGATCATCTTCTGAAATGTGAGAACATCACAATGATGTATTACGTAATCTCAATTTTCTATGGGCTTTAAAATGTAAGGTACTGACATTGTCCTCGAGCTGATTTTTTTTTTTTGGAAGTACTTTGCTTTTAATTAATTGAAAAAAATCTATCTTTATGGCATGTGCAAGAACTATAATCTGAAATTTAACGCAATCAATATTTGGCACGATGATAATGATGATAACATATTGACGTTTGAATGTTGTATGCCTCTACATGCATATCATAATTTGAATCAAACCCCTACACAGGGCAGATATTTGCTATTTTAAAAGTTATGTTTAGTTCTGGACCTCGTCTTATAAAGAGTGGCGATTGATAAGAATCAATCGCAAATCTCTATAATACAGGGTCCTGGCCATGCAATGATATCGGGAAAGAAACTGGCTGGAAGAAATTCAAAAAGGTTGAATATGTCGTACGTGTGGATAGGGATTACTATGAGGCTACGAAATCATCAAATGGATAATAATGGTTTCTTGCTGAGCATGCACTGCAAACAGATCATGGGTATACACAATGTTTAGTCCAAATTGTTTTACCATTGTTTTTCGTCATATGTTCTCCCAAATTCTGCTCGAAAGCAACGTAAACATGTACCAGGTATCTAGTATACTAGCCTGTAATTTATTTACAGGGTAGATAGACAGATAGTTGATGAAATATATAGCTAACAAAAAACCTTAAGCCTCTCTGGAACGATAAGGGAATGTTCATGTCACAACCTATCATTCCCCTCATCCCAACGTTTAGGGAATGGTCATACAAATCCTTGTCGCCTGGAGGAAATATATTCCGACTTTGCACTACGGGTAATACATAAAGGGCAAGAGTTGTTCCCTCAAAGTATACGTCAACGGACGATGAAATATTGTCATATTCGTGAAAGCCTTGGCATAAATTTCGGTTAGAAAAAAAAAAAAAAACTTTTTTGTGCTAAGAAAATTTTAAATATGGCAAGCACATTCTTCGAAACAATGCAAATACGTCAGGGAAATTGACATGTTTTGATCACTAAAAAAAGGTCAACGGTCATACGCTTACCTAGTAAGAATGTATCAATATATCTTATAGTAAATCAAATAAATCAAAATGGATCATTCAGAAAATACACAGAAATAAATACATGTAAACCCTTCTCTTAAACATTTTTTTCAAGATCGCAGTTTCTACTATCCAATAATTCATCCCTTTTGAAAGAGTTCACCGATGAACTCTATGAGTTCGGTGAAAGGTTTTCTCATATTTATTAGCAAGGGAAGTTTTCGGATAGGATCACAATGACTACTTCTTTTGTTAATCTTAAATTCGCCTTAAGAATTTGTCCTCCTTGAGAAAGTTTGTCAGAAAAAACCCAAAGCAAACTTACAGTTGACCAATGAACCAGTAGAGATTCCAGTGTTGGACTGCACTTTGCTAAAACTTTATAAAAAGCCCGAAGATATATTTATCTCAAGTGTTCCTGTCTAGTCGTCGATGTAATTGTTCGTTTAAAGTTTCTAAAGGGGTTTTGTTTGGCTTTTGGCGTTTGGTAAATATCTGCAAACTGGTTGAAGTAGGGGTAAATCAGGAACTGCCTAAGGTAAACTTTGCTTCGCAATGTAAATCAAGTTAGATAAGCTTTCTACGTAAACGGAAATGCAGAAAACCCTTGACACAAATCAGGATCTCAACAACAAAGACCTTTTCCCTATTGAAAGACATGAACCGGATTATTTGTCCTGTTCGATAGAAAAGAACAAGTTAGGAAGAGAAATGTAACTATATATCACATCACCTAAGGCATAATCATGAATATAGGGTGAGAACAGGGAAAAGGAGATACAGAGAGAGAGAAAGAGATAAAACGGTATAGGAAGAGAAAGACAGAGAGAGAGCGGGAATGAGTAAGAGAGAGAGAGAGAGAGGGAGGGAGAGAGAGAGGGAAGGAGAGGGAAAGAGAATTAGAAAGAGAGAGAGAGAGAGAGAGAATAATTGAGAGAGAATTAGGGAGAGACACACGATAAATCAATCTTAATATGTAGCTGGTAATTCCACATACATATGAAAACTGCCGAAAGTATATTTTTGAAATTTACCTAAATGTACCTCGTATGTGAACAAAATTTGAAAACAAATCGAATAATAACCATGAGACCATGGTAAAAGATATCGGAGCATTCAAATTTATTGCAACTTGACAACAGTTTAATACAAATCTCCTTGGTTTACGATGTTATTTTCTATTCAAAATGAAATTCTATCAGCACATCGTGATGTCGGTCGTACATAATTTATAAGAACTAAGCAAATGAATAAACGAGAAAGCTCACAATCAACTACCTCCAAGGTACCTTTAAACTTTTTTAATTTTTAGAAATTAATTAGAAATAAAAGTGGTTGCATTCTCAATTTACAGCATGCACAATATCGAACCGCTTTGCAATGGCCATGAAGAATAGTTTCAGGCCCAAAAGATCATTAACAGGTTTTCTTGCCTCTGGCTTATTCTGTCTGGAAAATAAGGCTAGAATAACATGGACCTACAAACTCACCAGGAATCAATGCCTGAGAGGAGATACTTTTTCAAAGCGAGTTGATTTTTTTTTGCCAGACAATTAAATCTGTTTCAAAAATAAACTTACATTAGAAGAAATCTGCTAATGGTAGACGCAATGTATTGATTATTGACAAGGATGACGAACAGAGATGTTGCAAATTGCAAAATGAGTGAGGTCGCGTTTCTTTAAGAACGCAGTATAATACAAAATGGAAGTCTATTTGTGAAGTCACTATAGCATAGTGTGTTTGCTAGCTGTTACAGAAGGACATAGTAACTGTCAGGCAATTCAGAAAATAATTATAATACAGAACCGAAATTATTAGTTTAGATATACAAATAATGGTATATGGCGAAAGACGGATAGCCTCGAGGTCGACAAAGGCAAACGACTCAGAGAGAGCAAGAGAGAGAGAGAAAGAGAGGAATAGAGAAAGAAAATAAAAATGTCAGACCTTTCAGCTAACGGCGTTTTACCGTGTTTACTTTCTATTGAAATGTTCAATACCCTGCACATTTAGAGTTATTAAGTGAAATGTTAAAGATAATGGTAGACTGCATCTAGCTACTTAACGATACCGTCAATAAACACTTTCGTTGTAACTTACTAATTGAACTTGGTGAAGAAACTAGGCCGTTACAGTTTAGACATTATAGAGTTAAAAGCTTTTAGAGTGAACCAAAGCGGGGTAAGCAAAAAGACGAGCAAAACTGATTATTTCATGATTGTCAAAACCTTTTGTTGGAAATGATAACTTCAGGCTAAACTTTTGGCCATTAGTGAAATTGAATTGAATTGAATTGAGTTTCTTTATTGTCACGCACAAATAAAATGAAGGTATAAAAATCATCTTAAGACTCACATTTGTATAGAATATAAGAATACATTAACATATCATAAACAAATAACTACGTATATCATACGTAACATAACAATGTAATATAATTCAATCTCTCTGTTAAGAGCCAGAGAAATGTACTGCACGCATTAAACGGGCTGTTAGGTAAATGCATAGTAAAATCATAATTTTTGCCGATACCTTTGCGGTTACGTCATCAAATTTTACCCCAAAAAGCAGACAGTTGTCACGTATATGGATACATATGTCTGCCAAGTTTAATCGACGTAGGTATACAACAAAAAACATTTTAGAGCAGGTTGAAGTGATTTCGCAATTTTCTTGAAAACTGGATATTTGGAGGGCAATTTTCGAAAAGTCGATCAGGGTTAAGGTATAATAAGTATCTAAATCCAAACAAGGGTACGGGTTTGGCTAGACAGGATGGAGCTACGACCACATAAAGAAAGCAAATTTCAGAACTTTAGAGGGCGCTATCTATTTTTTTGGATAATCATTCGAGCATGAAATTTGGCATGGCTATGTGTAATTGTAAGATAAAAATACTCTAAGAAATTAAGACAAACGGAATCGGTATGAAAAAGTTATGGCAATTTTAGATCTTTAGGGGTCCTTTTTTTAAAGAATTTTAGTTATTTTTGACGGAGTCGGTTTTGGATGTGAATCTGGTTTTGGAGTACAAAAATGGCAGTTGGCAGCTCAAGTTATGCGTCGCAGATGGACTATCTATCAAGAGGAATTTGTTAGAAGTTTGTAGGATCTAAGATAGTGGAAATAGATAGGAAGGAAGAAAGGCCTTAAAACGCACCAGAAACGGACAAAATGGCGCCTGGACAGTTACGCATGAGTGATTTTGGAAAACGAAGGCGTATGTGACCTAGATTGGATATCAGAAATTACGCCTCCGGAATTTGAAAGGAAAAGGGTAAGGTGAAAGTGCCTAAATATTGAGGACAAGTACTACGTGCAAAACGAATGGGATTTCCTGACGATAAGAATAATGTAAACGAAAACAAAGCAATGACGAAGAGCGTTATTGCTTTGTGATGACTTTCGGCAATCAAGTATTGCACATTTTTCCTTGTCCATGGTCTGTATTCAGGTAGCTTATAACAGGTGCACGGGATTTTTTGTAGAAGAGGTGCTGACTATGACGCCTCTAGCCCGCATATCAATTTGCGAGTTTATAATATTTGCGACAGAGCAAGAGAGCGCGCCAGACAACATTATATTATGGTAAAATGCAAATGCGTCATTAAAATTAACGAGATAAAATATAAAAACTACATATTCGGACCAAAATTCACAGGATTAATCGATCTCTATGACAAGTCGTCGGTGAATTGTTTGGTACTAAAATAGAAAGCTATTGGACGGGTGGTAAAATAAGAAGCAAAATCACTAAACAACGACGGTGCGCAACAGACCAAGGTGGAACTGTTTTCACAAAATGCATTAGTCTGAGTCAGTAGAGAAATAGGAAAAATTGCATTTAAAACGATAACACTGAAATGAAACAAAATAAAGACAAATCGGAGATCAATACTAGTAAATAATATAAAAAAGTTACCTTCTTCAACAACTAGGATCTATAGCTGGACTTTCTTCGCAAGATGCTCAACCCGTGCAAGAATTCCGACTGAAGCTGCATAAAAGACAGGTAGTTGAAAAAGAATGAAGCCGTTAATCTCGCAATTAATCAAGACTTTGGAGGAGAAGGTTTTAGGTAAAGCATCAAAGAGGCAGATAACCTTTGGAATGAAAACATCCGAAGGAGCGCTTTCTTTGAAGGTGTTGAATTCGACGTACCCTGAAATTATACAAATATATCCCCCGGATACTTTTTAACATTTAACGTGATTATCATATCCTTTATGCCTGAGCAGATTGGCGTGCTTAGGTTCAATGTATATGGCACTGAATGCCTGTCATAGCCCCGTGGGGGTAATCTTATGGAGTGGCAAGCTAACGGAGTGTAACGGAGTGAGCACCGTGATGGCATCTAGGGGGTGATAATCACCGATGGCGGGTGTCACGTCTCGCTGGGGGTCTGGATGGGGAAACAGGAAGGTACCTAACTGTGCAAATTGTTGAGCTTTCATCAAAAGGTTTGATCAACTCTGCTCAATCAAGTCAGGAGGGTTAGTGGATTATCATTAACTTCAAAAGAAAAAAATGCATTTGAATTTATTCAACTTATTTACTAAGAGATAAAAAAATTCATGTAAAAAAGGACACCTTCTGAATTGAAAAACAATAGGAAGCAATTGAATCCATCACCATCATCATTACCACCATCCTCCTAATGACAGCAAAGACGATATGAACACATAAAGTAAAGAATATTATAAGGTCACTAAGTAAGAAAATTGTAACCATAGCTATCTCAACAGATCGACGATAAATATGCTAATCCAAAATATAACGACTTTGCACAAATTCTGCATCTACAATATGGAATTTTTATGACGAACGATTAGAGAATCGCCCCTTAGGTGTCCAAGCTATTAATATTATGTACACCGCTTAATGGTCCCGTGAAACGGTCAATCAAGCAACAATAATTATGATGCCCAGGCCTGGCCACAAGCTCGCCTCATCGCTCTCTCGATCGCCATGACCTATTTCCAGATAGATTCTATGAAAAATTGATCAACTTACACGCGATAATCGGTGTTCTGTGATTATGGAGTACCCCCGGGATACAAACCATAAATGCAAATTGCTCGTCTCCGCTACGCAAATAAAAGAATATTCGATATAGGTTAAAGTCCCGTCCTTCGATCGAGTATTATATTCCGCATGTAATATGATGACCGAATCATCTGAATCGGTCTTTATGCATCATATGATGGAAGTTTCTTTTTAGAACTTGTGGAAAATTCCTGACCTTTCTGATCTTCAGCCCGTAAGAATAAACGATTAAGACTATGGCCTAAATGCTTTTTCGCACCTGAAGGGTTTCATATTGGCACAAGGTAGTAAAACGATATGGTTTGGTAAAGATATAACTCCTTCGGTAGCACTGTTCATCATGGTCATCAATTCGGTGAAAATGCTCTTTATTGTCTGAGAAAAAAAAATGGATTGGGGTTATTGTTGTTGTTGTTCAATTAGCCTAGCAAAAGATAATTATATAAGTAAGGATTCTGATCCCTTTTGGATAATCTAAAGTTTCTCATTATTTTTGGTATTTAGCAACGTAAACAGAACCGTTAACATGTTTACTTGCATGTGAATTGTAAGATCGCAAACATCCTTCATACGATGATGAAAGTTGATGTTATTTTCGAAAATGTACGCGTTTGAGAACGAAGAACTAAAATTTTAGGGCTCATGTTCAAGCCGATAAATGAATCACAAAATTATAAACAAAAATTACCACGTCTAGGCATTCATTTTTTAAAGAGAGCTTGGGTGAGTGATCGGGGAAAACTCGACATGAACCAGGGAGGTGAAAGAAAAGGAGGCGAAACTCTTGTAATTTATACAAACGCATTCTTGAGTTCTAAAGCGTAACAATAGGATGTGTAACATTCCACTTGGCTTTGAGGTTCCATGCTCCGAACCGCGCTTCCACTGCGGCGACTTTCGGAAGCCAGGCACCAGTTTTACATTTATTACAAAATATTAAATTACCGGCAAAATTTCAGTGTAAATCAAAAAAATTATATGGGGATTTTATTGGGAATAGTGCATCAAACAAATTTTCAAATTTAGAACTCCGCCCTTCCTTTAATTTGTGTGCCAGAGTTGGTAAAAGAAAAATTACATCCTGTCAAAAACTCAATATTTTAGGATGATGCGCTAATTTGTGCATGCTTTAATGCCCCGTTATTTGATCCATGATTTACAATCTTCAATAACATTAAGTTTGCTAATGCGTGTTTTCGCGTGTTTTTTGTATTTTTCAAGTTTAAAAAAGGATGAAATTACACAAGTTTGTGTTCGCTTGTTCTACTCTTTACACATTCAACAATGGATGAGAAATCATTGAAAGGGACAGCGAACAGTTGCTGTGATACCATTTTCTGATGTAGGAATTCTAAATCCTGAAATTTCATGCGCTCTTTTATCTCACCACCTGGTCAACAGTTGCAGATTAGCGCATAACTTTTCGGCGGCTTGGAGCATGGGGTCAAAGGAGAGCGGCTTGATTCCAGTCCTTCTCTATCACGTCCCTGCATGAACGAAATGTTTAAGTTAGGATCCCTATACCATCTAGCACCGTTCGATCTTTCATTAATAGTTGCTCCTTGAGGACTCAAACGGGCATAATATGCATACACTGACAGAGTTCTATTCGGGCCTGATCTTTAAGAATATTCGATGAACATTGACGCCTTGAGGTACATCATTACTAAGAGAAGATCTGGTTCTGGTAAATGTGATAATTAAATTGCGACCTCTTTACCTCTTTAGATGTTGGTGTGGAAGATAATCATTGAAAAAATGTCCTCTGAAAAGGATGGCTCTTATACACTCATATTTGAAATGACTATAATGAAAAACAGCTGAAAAGTTTGAACCAAATAATTATGTAGTCCCATATATCCATTTTTGGGTAGAGTACATGAAATTTTCAACTGGAATGAATCAATTTCTTATCATTATGATTCCAAAGCGTCACGGTATACACTAATGTAGTGGATAATCAACCTTTCTTGATTACTTCCAGAGTTCCAGATATTTTCTTTCACTCAGTAGTCGCTTTAACAGAAACAAAGAAAAGAATCAAACGAACCAAACACCCGACTTTCTCTTTAAGAATATACTAAACTCGAAGTACACCAATGCCTCGAGGTAAGTAATTACTGTTAAGAGTATCAGTGTGACATGCAGTCACCATGAGAGTTCTTCTTGTTACTTGATGTATCTGTAGGACGTCTTTTAGGATACTTTGGCCTTCCTTAATGGATGGTACATTACGAAGAGCTAAAGAGCATATTCAATTCAGTGAAACAAGCCCGACCCGACCTTGTTCCATTAATAACCGAGTTGAACAAACTGTTCTTAGAATATCAGAAGATCAAGAAGAAAATCTGTCTGACCTTTTGTTTAGAAACCATAGTTTCAGCTATCTTAGCAAATTCCAATTTGTCAAGCATGTACGTAATTAATAAATACTATTTTCATAACAATATACACCACACCATGAACATTGCACATACTTGTATTGTTTTCTTTGGCAAAAAAAAAATAAATTAAAAGACTTTGTACTGGGGAAGAAAACAATTCAACTTTGACAAAATCTCTATCCATCTGACTATATAAATAATCCATGACAATTAAAGCCGACACTTACAAGCAGCATCTGACAATTAATTTGTAGTTCATTACTGACTGATACTGGACAGACACATTTGTCATAGGGCATTTCCGTCAATTTTCCGTATTCGGGTGAAATACATGGAAACTCGCGTGAAACGCAGACATTTTCATCACGCCGTGCGCTAATTAATTTTCTCTTTAGTTATTGACTAATGAATGAAAATAGGTATATTTTGCAAAATTAAGATAAATTGTACAACTGCTTGTAAATTTCATAGTTAAACGTTTTTCAATATTACTGTAGGCGCAGTGCAGAATGGAAATAAAGTGTAACAACCATGGCCAGCTAATAACGGATATTGTTTTACAAGAAGTTGTAATTGGCAATCACATACGGCTTGTGACGGAAGCATCACCATCCCAAGTCCACCTTTTCATTAATTCAGCCATTCAGAAGGTATCAACCTCCCTTAGCATTCGGTGATTAAACCAGCCCCCTTGAGATGGGAAAGCCCAAATGGTGATTATTAGACAAGGTTCAAGAAAGTGGGTGAAACAACATTGTGGTCCAGTAAACATGTCGTGTCGGAACATAAGAATATACATTTATATCTGGCTTGGTTGAAAAATGATTTCCCATTCCAGGAGCTTGTCTTGAGGGAGGCTCAAAACTAGGGCTCCAAAATGGACGCGTGAAATTGAATGAACTAATGTACAGTGTGTGTCAAAAGAAATCTTCTATTTTCGATTGGTCAGTACAAATTTTACTTCCCTCATGAAACCCTTTTTTGTACGTTATGTCTGAAAACAGTTTACCAAGTAAAAGCAAAAGGCTACCAAGCTCATTTCATTGATTCAGAATAGGTTTAAGTATTTTGTTTTATTTTAAATTTTGATTCTAGCTAACATGAAGGCATTCAGATAATAAATTTGAGTCATGATGAAATTAGTATCAAAAGTGGATTCTGATAAGTCCGAATAGATGATAGCATCTTTAGGAAGCAGAGACTTCTCAAGTTAACGAATAAGTCCTTGGACGGGGCAGCGAGGCTATAGCATTGCCACAAAAACTCACTAAAACTGAATTTGAACAGTTGTTTTTCTTATACGCAATATACTATTGCAAAAACAGAAGAGAATTGTTTTACAACTGCAACTAGACATTATTAATCTCCAGGAAGTCGACTTTATGCTTTCGGCAATCTCTTGCTAAGGATAAAAGTGGCTAATGAGTAGGTATTTAAAGGTTAAATTCTAGTAACTGCAGGCCTAAGACGAGTGAAGTTGGCTGAAATCGGCTAATGATAGGTAATTCTTCTGGCCTCTTTTTCTTTACCGAATGGCCCGGAGGATATTGCTTCTGTGGATTGAGATAGTGGATTGAGATTAATGGTGACTGTGTAGGCGGCAAATTGTTAACAGGTTGAGGTGAATAATCATACCCGTAGGCCTCATGTGGTAAAATCAGCCATTTATCATTCAATTCTCATTCAAAATGTTTTCCTGTCTGATTTTTTGTAACAGTGGATAAACAAGGTTCTGCATTTAAACCTAATTATGACTACACAATTAGTGAATCTGCAGAGTAGATCACTAGATTACAATGGCCTTTATAAGATAGACCTCTACCGTCGCTGTGGAATAATTTCTTCTTTTAAATTTAGCATGAATAGTAGGATATTGCCAATGTAATGTTCTTTTTTCTTTTCTTTAGAACCTCACATAAATATCGACGATTTTCTTTTTAAAGGGGGTGGAGTCATGAAAAGATGTAAGGCCTAATGTTTACCAGGAATCTGATGAAAACGGTGCCATATGGTCATAGCAGATAAACCAGGAGGGAACAAATTAAAGAGGAAAGCATATGATCGTCTTTACAATTTAGTTCAGTTTTGTAATGCAAAAAATTAATAGCTCACATACCCTATAGGAAAGGACATGAGCGTCTCTATGTATCAGGTCGGTTCATGTTTGTAATGTAACCAACATTTATTGATTTAAACAGTGAAGAATCTACCTCCAAGCGATTATTAAATCGATTGGTAAATTGAGATGAATTGTATCTTTGTCTAGTTAAAATGTCAACACCTGCAATAAATTTGCCTCCGACACTATTTTGTAATCTTTCGTTTGGCAAGTGGGTAGATTCAAAGCTACTCCTGAGCGGCAACAACACCTATATCCAAATAAAAGGCAGCAACCAAAGAGATGCAATGCTATAGGCACATAACGTCAAAGTGAGTGAAATAATAATATTACTTATAATAATAATGATAATCCAAGAATACATTTAATAATTCGGTAACTAGTGCAATATTCCTAAACTTCATTAAATTTATGACGTGATTGATTTTTGGAAATATGCTTTACGATGCCCTGATTTTTTTCAGTGATCGAATCAATTTGTAACCGCAATTTTTTTTTGTACCATTAGTACCAGTTCATGGTTCTATGGTTTTCTGTTTCTACGTTTAATCCACACTATTTTTTTTTAATCGTTTTTTATGTGTTTACATATCATACCTCATGAGACAAAATTATACTGTGCCAATATCTCGTAAGAAGTGGCAAGGCAGAGGGAAAAGGATATGAGATAAAAGATACAGAGTACGAGAGAGAGGGAGAGAGAGAGAAAGAGACCGTGTTGGCGATGGGCCATGGACAAAGTAGAGAAAAAAATCAATGGAGAGGGGAGATAGAAAAAGAATGAGAAAGAAAAGTAAAATAAGAAGAAGAAAAAGGATATGGAAATCGTCTAGAATCCGGACGGGACCCAGAAAGGTAAATTCTTCAAAACAAATCTCACATGTCCAAATATACGTCGTTCCTTAAAAGGACACTTAGCCAAACTGTCAACGTAGATTCTGCATCCATCTCTTGAAACGATTCGATAAATCTTTATACGGAACCTAAAAACAACTTACAAATCCGAAAGAGCAGATGTTCATTTAATGCCATTTTCTTTTCATCTTCCGACCATTTATCCTCATTAAGTCCGGGGTTTTAAAACGGATATCGGCAATAATCAATCCTGATTAAACTCTCTGCTTGATTTATTCATACAGGAAACTTTTTTTTTGTTTTGCCGGTTCACTGAAGGAACCCTGCTAATAATTAAAAAAAGTAAAACCTCTCGTTCAATACTGATATAACAAGCCACTACAATTAAGTAGTCAAACAATCTTCATGATCTCGAAATGTCACTGATCTTCTCTTCAAGCCCGGCCCCCCCCCCCCCACTCAGTGTTATTTAGGGTACGCGTATGCTTGTACCCTCTTTTTGAAAAGACCCCCTATCTGAGTACTGCCAACATTTCCGAACCCCCCTTTCGCGGGCTTTTTTTCACGGGCTTTTCCTGCCTTGGAGACCCCCCTAAATCCGGAACACTGCTCAATGTACCCCCTATCTCAGGACATGCAGACACCACCCCCCCCCCCCCCACTCATCTCAGATAAGCTGTCATTACTTGTTGGCACTTTTTCAAGTTCTTCTTCTTGATCATTTTGAAGCACAATTTTTTGTTAGGGCTTCAATATTACACCATATCACAGACACTGATAACATGTAGGGCCTTGCATCTCAGATTTAACATTGTTAAACGATCCCTTTAATACACAGCCAGGATAGTATTAGTAATGCAGCTGTGTGTGAACTAGGGTAGCCTACACTACAGTACAAAACTGTCTAGATCCAAGTCCCACATATTCATTTTCATGGGTGTAGGAAAATGAGTTTGAAAGTGTTACTATTGCGATCAAACTATAGGGCAAACTACTTACCTGAATGTGCCACCCTGTGAGCCACAGGTAGACAGCCACAATATACACAACTAGGAGACTGTGGGTCCTGCTCATGACACGGGCGGAAGACTCGATCTTAAATTGCGTTAATGGGCCGTATAAGACGCAGTGACAGATAAGTGAGCGGTTTAGTGCGGGAAATATTTTGACATCGGCGCCATCTGATGGAAACGTTGCACATGCACCTGTTGATTGTAACTTCTACTAAAATTCTTTTCACGTGGATAACTGTTTTCTCTCTCAGTTGAAGCATTTGGATGATTACTTAATGTATAAGTATATAGCTTTAAAGAAACTGGAAATATAGATTAAGGAGAGATGCTGACAATAAATGTTTATTATTTCATTAACTCACATATTTTTTCGAGAAGAAAAAAAGTCTATATATTCGCCCATCACTTGCTAAAATGTGTGAACATTATAATGATGTATCACGTGGTCCGAACATGATTTCTATGGGATATAAAGTAAAGACAAGCTATGGAAAAAATTCTTGAAAGTCTGTGCAATCGTGTTTATTACCGTTTAAACCATACAGGGACAAATGAACTGGGCAACTTCATTTAGATAACAACAACAAGTGTCAACATGAATTGTTCATGGCTGGTCCCATCTCGGTACGCTACTGGACAGTGGATAGTTGATATCGCATACCTACAAGGCTTAAGAATGGATGTAATTACGTCGATAAGATCTCTTTCTTTCAATGAAAGGTTAATTGACATCTAATGGCCATGTCACACATTGACGATTAGCCCAGCGTATTCCGACTCATCAAGAATTCTGACATACGCTGAACTATCGATGTTTTTTCTTCAATTCGGGCGTATACATAGCGTATTCATAACGAGTTGGACTTAAACAAAACGTAATAGTTACTCATATAGACCGTTTTGATAACTTATAGATAACTTATACCAACGAATGCTAGCGTGTTGCCAGCGTTCACAACTTATGCCCAGTCTTATGCATAGTCTGACTTATGCAAAGCGCGCGGAAGGGTTTCGCCGACGATCACGTGTCGTATAGCCTATAAAAAGGCTAGTACTAGTAGTAGGTATTCTCGTCTCAGCCTTGCCAGATCCTCCATCTATCGATGGCATGGACATCTGCTCACCGTGGAGTCTTGAGGGGGTACTGACGGGTTCCTCATGTGAACCCCAATTTTTATACCAATTCACCCGACCTTTAAGCTACGATTTATGACGAGATGATGGTTTATCTTAATAGCACAATATTGTCACAAAGTTAGCAGCCTCAAATCTATTACCCCTCCGCGAGCTTATCTTTTTTGCTAGGACTATATATCGCCATATCACCTGTTTCTATGGCATTTTGTAGACATGCTAGATCTACAAATTCAACTTTTGTTCTTACGTTTGGATTGTGAATTCCAAAGAAACTTCATCATTTATGCGTGTATTTTTATTTGTCATACTTTTATCACGTCAAAATGACAGGTGCTTGTAAAGCCCTCGGAATACCCCCTTCTCACGATTTTTTTGCAAAAAAAGACTACCCCGCAAAGAAATGTAAATTTGTATGGCGACGGCCTGACTCCAAAGTATTCTTAATCCTTTAAATCAGTACCCAAATAGTTTCAGCTCTTAAAATAAGGACTACGTGATCCTAACAGAGACATATACGCCAAACTCATAAGCAAAGGTCGAAGAGAGAGAGAGAGAGAGAAAGGGGATGGGAAGCGAGAAGGGGAGAAAGAAAGAGAGCTAGAGTTGGAAGATAGAGTGAGTGAGAGAGGGGAGAGACAGAGAGAGTGAGAATGAGAGAGGGGGAGAGAGAGACGGTAAAAGGTTCGAAATCATCAACCGCTAGCATTTTATGTTTCTCTACTCTCTGATCTGTTATTCTATCTTCTTACAGGGGCAATTCAATGCTCTTGATCTCAAATGAAACCTGGAAGACATCGCCAGTGAAAGTTTGACTGAGCACGTTTAGATGCAAGATACCCTCACCTTAGGCGCCATGATCGAATTCTGTCAGCGATGATGGTGTATCCCTTTAAAGGTAAGGTTGAGCGCTGGTCATGCAATTGCTCTGTGTGAGAAACAGTAAACCGTTTAGCACTGGAAATTTTTGCATGTTATCTGCTGAGACCCAGAAGGGTATTAACTCTTAAAGGTAAAGACCAGTAATGGTCATGCGATTGCATTGTGAAAGAAACGTTGTGGAATCGATCAGAAAAGGTCGATCGTCTAGCATCTAGCATCTGCAAGGTTCTGGAATCATCAAAATGATAAGAAATTTGGCCCATTCTTCGTAAAGTTACAAGCACTATACACAGAAAGATGTATATGGGACTACCCTATCTCTCTCACCAGACCATGAGAGAAATAAATTTACCAAATATATGAATTAGTAGGCGGTTTCCCGGCAAATTTTTTATCATCATGTATTAGTCAAAACATATTCTTTCACATGATTGGTAATGAGAGCTTCCATTTCATTTTTTGAAATTGGGGCGTTGCCAATACTGGTCTTTACCTTTAAGTACCTGTCGTTTTTGGCCACCAAATTGAAACAGAAAAAGTGGAAACTGTAGACAAGTGGCCTTTCTAGACTGGTTGTACAATACAAGATTTTTCCTCACGAGGGTGAGAAGATGATTAGCCCCTATAGACAGGTAGTATTTATAAAGAGGTGGCCACTAAGACAGATTTGACTGCACTTTCACTATAACAACACAATAAGCCAGTTCACGGTTGCAGTCTGAGCATGAGCAGATAAAGGTCATTGCAGAGCAAATTGTGAAATACACGGAGACGAAATACTGGAAACGTGCTCATGAAAGTTATGTAATCATTATTAATTTATGCACAAGCAATGCACTCCATGATACACAGGTGGAAGTATTCTTTGAAAAGGGGAAACAAAGGCTATTTATGTAGCACCTCCATCGCTGTAGGAGTGATTATTTCAAAATGTACAAAGTGGGACCTCTTCATGTTTTGAAGATCTGTGGATATTCGGGGTCATTGCAGTAATGTGCTAACCGTGAACTGGTCTATTGATATCGCCCCTCTGGTTCTCAACGGACGGTGTATACTACACATGCAACCATTCCCGGGAACTTCCAGAAAATTAACAGAATGATAATTGTCTATCGTAATGTATAAGAACCAGCAAAATGACAAAAAAACAAAATGACCGAATCCTGCTGAAAATCCCAAGCATTAAAAAGCTCTGCACGCGGAAATAATATAATTACGTCGCATCAAAATTTGGTCCAAAGTTGATACATTTTTCAGGTCATGTTAAGACAATGAGGGCATTTCAAGATTTTTTTATTTTTTTCTTCACATGACATTTTTCGATGATGTTCTCCAGCACAGGATCCTAAAAATGTCACCATCGTATACAGTTTTTACATTTATTCCCTACACTTTCCAGAACACAACCTTATCTCTTAACGATGAAAAAGACAACAAGAGAAACATTGTCGGACCCAATCTTGCTGAAAATTACATAGGGTGAACCCCCCTGCATGAGCCTACTGTTCAAGAGCGACTTCGTTCATGTGACGTTCCTACAGTGATATTTTCCCACGTAGGAATAAATAGGATGAAAAATCTCAGAATGTTTGTTTTTCAAGTTCACCAGAACTCTACTTTCTCTTTAAACCATAAAAAGAACACGACACAGGTAATCTCTCCGATTCGTACAGTGGATGCTATGACGTGAATTTAAAAGGATCCTCAGGCAGTGATTGTTGATTACAACGTTGGGGGCAAATGTTTATTTGAGCGTGTATCTGCGCACAAGCTGAAGCAATTTGAGCCTCATATTAGACCAATTGAAGAGACGGATAGGATTTTGATGATACCCCCCAGGGAAGCGATAAAGACCTGCATCTAGCAGTAATCCCCCCCCCCCACAGTGACACACGCCAAACCGACTCCGATCTGACAGATTCTCTGCCATTCATAGTAAAGTAACTGTTTCTTCTTTCTGTTGTCGGTAAATAACGATACGGATAACTAAAAATTAGGTCTGCTGAAGTTCATGTGAAAAGATCCTTAGGTTATGCCATGGAAGACTCACTATGATAAATTTCTTGTGGTGGGGCAATAGACATATTATAGCCAATAGCTTATACTTTTTTCACATGATTTTCAGAAGACCAATATGGAAAGCATTTAACAATTATATTTCAGTTATCGTTTTTGGTTATTTGGAACTGACCCTTTAAACGAATTGAATATATAGCGCCGCTTTATGATAGAGATTACGTGATCATTATATAGTTGAAATAGTTGAAATATTTATTGGTTACTGAATCATCATAGGTTATAACAATAATGTGACAATGTCTTTACATGAGTATAAAACATAAGTTAAATTACATTTCCACATTCAGTAAATCATAGATACATACGCTCGAAGAGGTGATGATACAGAAGGGCTACAGCCTAAGCGTGACAGCTTGATACGCTTGCAGCCCAGAAACATTTAAAATCATAACGATTGTAAAGTAAAGTAAATTACAGAACATAATTGGGGGAAAATAACAAAAAAATAAACAGTGACTTGCAACCAAAAAAAAAAAAATGGGATAGAGGGTGCATGGGAGGGGGATTTTCCTGCTATATCAAGGAAATGCTGACAAACATATATGATAACATGTGTTAATTTAAGAGATTTGTCAATATTTGCTCAATAAAATTGATTTCACACTTTTCTTGAAAGTATATACTGACTTCAAGTTACGGATGTCAACGGACAGTGAGTTCCAAATATCCGGACCAGAATGTCTTATAGATTTCATAGCCATTGTTGTTTTAGGATTACATAAATGGTATTTATTTGATTGTCTGGTTGGGTATGTATGAATATTTCTATTCAAACAAAACATTGGTGGGAAGTGGGAAGGTAGGGAATCATTATGTAGCATATAATATGCCTTTAGGCATGTTATATACATGCGCTGTTACTGGTATCTGGGTGCAACAGGTATTGCTTTTAAACTGCATAATACCATTCTCATACAAAAACTTGTTTAACTGAGTAAATCCGAAAGTTTTGAAAAACTAAATAGCATTGAAACATATATTTTGAAACATCCGTCTTGCGGCTTTTTCCCCGTTTGTATAAATATGTGCAGACAAATCATCGCAGATCTAAAACCAAGGTGAATGGCAATACAAAATGTCATCTTAACATCTTTCAATGCATGAAGAGACAGAGATCACCAATATTGCCAACATGCGCGACGGTATGCGAATGGGTCAGTAATAGTTATGTAGGAAATATAGACACATTTACACGGTATATCTAAAGTAGATGTGGACTTTGTGAATGTACAGAGAAAGAGCAGAACTGGTATACACCCGGGAACTCTTTTACATTTGAGGGGCAGGGAGAGTGTGTGTGAACATGTGAAGGGGTATGCGAATGGGTCGGCAATAGTTCTATAGGAAATATACAAACATACATTTACACGGTATATCTAAAGTAGATGTGATGGACTTACAGAATGTCCAGAGAAAGAGCAGAGCTGGTGTATTTTCTGGAACTTTTTTTTAATTTGAGGGGCACGCAGAGTGTGTGTGAACATGCGAAGGTGTATGCGAACGGGTCGGTAATAGTTCTGTAAGAAATATACATACATACATTCACAATGTATATCTAAAGTAGATGTGGACTTAGTAAACATCCACAGAAAGAACAGAGCTGGTATACATTTTAATTTGAGGGGCAGGGAGAGTGTGTGTAATAATGTTAATATGAGGGGTTCTTTTGGTGTTTGATGCGTGGGTGTTAGTGGGGTAGAAAGATGTGTGGGTTGGAGAAGGGGTGTGAGACATATACGTTTAACGGGATAATATGTAAATAGTTGGTACCTTACTCCGTGTAGGGATCCGAGGGGATCTCACCATGCCCACATCGCTTCTGAATGAGGAATTTAAATTTAAAAAATAGGTAACAAACTACACCATAGTCGAAAGATAACTAAACAATGAAGATCCTTACACAAATGTTATTCGTGACCCCTATAAAAAGTGCCATAAATAGCGAAATTTCACAAAACAACACTGTCCTTGAAACCAGCATTTTAAGCATATCTTTATGTACATGATATATCCATCAGATATACAGATAATCATAGGTCAAAACACCATCGCAAAAACATCCAAAAGAAAGAAATTAACTCAAAGGCAAATGAGTATACCTTGTTGTATATCCTATAGAAATCACTTTCGGTTTACCTATCTGGTCATGTCAAATGACATTTAAAAATGGGAAAATGCTATTGAAATTACCTGAGGTTAATATTTGGAAGGTCCTTGCAATCGTGTTGTGAAGAGAAAGGTGGAGAGAGAGAGAGAGAGATACAGAGATAGAGAAAAAATAGAGAAAAGGAAAAGAGAAAAAGAGAGAAAGAGAGAAATAGAGAGAAATAGAGAGAGAGAGAGAGGCCGAGCGAAGACAGATATGGGGCAATACTCGTCGCAGTTAAGTAAAGATACGCTTACAAGAAAGGAGGGCTAAAGCCCGGCCCCCCCCCCACTTAGTGTTATTTAGGGTACGCGTATGCTTGTACCCTCTTTTTGAAAAGACCCCCTATCTGAGTACTGCCAACATTTCCGAACCCCCCTTTCGCGGGCTTTTCACGGGCTTTTCCTGCCTTGGAGACCCCCCTAATTCCGGAACACTGCTCAATGTACCCCCTTAATCCAGAACACTGCTCAATGTACCCCCCTATCTCAGGACATGCAGAACCCCCCCCCCCCCCCCCTCTCATATCAGATAAAGTTGTATACTGGTTGGCACTTCTTCAAGTTCTTCTTCTTATCATTTTGAAGCACAATTCTTTTTAGGGCTTCAATATTACACCATATCACAGACACTGATAACATGTAGGGCCTTGCATCTCAGATTTAACATTGTTAAACGATCCCTTTAATACACAGCCAGGATAGTAGTAACGCAGCTGTGTGTGAATTAGGGTAGCCTACACTTCAGTACAAAACTAAATAGGTCTAGATCCAAGTCCCACATATTCATTTTCATGGGTGTTGGAAAATGAGTTTGAAAGTGTTACTATTGCGATTAAACTAGCTATAGGGCAAACTACTCACCTGAACGTGCCACCCTGTGAGCCACAGGTAGACAGCCACAATATCCACAACGAGGAGACTGTGGGTCCTGCTCAAAGACGTCGCAATCATGACAATTTTGGCAGGGCCCACGCCTCATAACATACCCCATCTTCATGCTCCGGCTTGATGCCGAGCCTATGCCGATATGCATGCTGAGGTCCTGCCAGCGGATGCGCCGTACAGACTATACGTTCTGTTGTTATCTCTCTCTCTCTCTCACACACAGATTTTTAGAAGTCCGTACTGCCGCCGTACTGGGACGGGAGTGCATGGGACTCAATGTTTTTACTCATGAAATAATCCTGAATGAGCTTTCAAAACTAGCAGGAATTTCTGAAATCTGATCGCGGGGTTTCATCAATTTTTCTATGTTCAACTTCAAGATATTTTATAACCCCCTTTTTTAATTACAAAGAGATGAGAGAAAAACACCCCCTTTTTAAAGAAATCTCCGGGTGAAAGTCAAATACACCCCCTTTTTTTACATTTCTCGGGCCGGACTTTGTTGCACGAAAAGTACCCCTTTACCGGACATTTTGGCAACACGCATGCGGTCATTTTGAAACCTGAGTGGGGGGGCCGGGGGCTAAAGTCAAGCTGATTCGTTGTTGTCAGGTAATCAAATTGTGACGGTTTTTTCTTTTAGCATCCGGTAGACACAAAAAACCTTGATAATTATTACTCAAATATGATCCTTGTAATTATCCTTGACAGTAAAACTCGTAACAAAATCCAATCTCCTTTATTAATCACCTGAGCGACCTCGTCTATATTCATGGTCAATCGTAAGACCCGAGATCATTGCCAGTCAATTATTTAGGACAGATTATCCCGGGGGTGCCACTACTAATCTAAAGTGGGCTCAAAATACAAACGAAGGTTGATTTTTGTTGTTCATCATCATCATCAGCAGCAGCAGCAGCACCATCATCATCATCTCGTTCTCTTACATGCGCTCGCAATCTCTATCTATCTTATTTACTCTCTTCTTCAATCCCTTATCCATTCTCTCTATTGTTATTATTAAAGGGCTTGATATGATTCAGAAGTAATTTAATTTAATTTAATTTTTCATCTCTATCTGCGAATTCGCTTTTACCCACTCAGACACAAGTGACGTTAAATGATGATGGTGATAATAATAATAAATATGATCATGAAATAACGGCAATAATGACAGTAAGAAATAACAATAGATTAAAAATATGACCACCACTTTTAAAAAAAGATGCAAAGTTGAGACTCTGAGAGAGAATGGTTGGCAAATATATAGTTGGATAACTTGTCAGCAAACTTGATCAGACACCCCCCCCCCCCCCGCGATTAAATTGATCTATCAACGCTCCTCAAAACAACAATTAACTCCTCGATGTGGTTTGATCGTACCCTCTGAAGGCAACATCAAAGAGATAGTACAACCTTGATCAAAAGTAAGGGGTCGGGAAGGATGCGGCAGTCTTAAACTCACAAGGGATTTGTGTTTCGATGGAGGAAATACCTTCACAAGAACGCGCTGCCGACAAAAGAGAAAGTTGTGAAGTCGTCTTATTTCAAAGATTGGGTATTAATCGTATTACACCTGTTAATGCGTTGATTACTTGTGTATGAAATACGATTCATCATATTAATTCAAAAGATTGTACCTTAATGTAATAACCCTAGTCAGGCGTTGATTATAGGCCCATGAAATGCGATTATGTTCATCTTTGGACTCACCGACTAATGAGGATGCTTTTATCAAACGAGTATTTAGATTTGGATAATTGAAGAAAAATGCCAAATTTCAAACACGTTCAAGCAAATCTTCAGACTTTTGTTAGATCCTTGACCCATTTTTGCCTCTAATTTCAAGTCAGCAATTATATACATGTATTGAGTTTGTTGTCCGGCAATGCTGCATTACACGTGCGTGATATGAGCAAATAGAGTTTTGACTTGAAAATTTAACAACACACACAGAAAAAACAACAACAGGGAAACCTACGGAAACTGTACACCTGCAACTAAATCCATATCAATTACACACAGGAAGCAAGACCTTAACCATCTTACCTTTCTGAATAATTAATTGCCATCAGTCAGCAAAAATACTTCCCATTCTCATTCATGAAATATTGATTAAGAGGGTTCGTGGTAATCGCGCCAATTTCCCCCTGATTACTGTTAGTGTGTTATCGATATGTATCTAGTTGTTGTTACATGTAACGTTTAATAATATATATTTCCTGCGACCAGTTTGAAACTACATTAACTTTGGGTTAAACAATGCCACCAGTCTGAGAATACTACATAGCATTATACAAGTGACATTTTCCACTCTAATAAAAATCCCGGCAAAAAGTACAATATTTACATGCCTATGAGCAAAAATGAAATGCTATGTTGGTATGGAGGTGTCGTGGTCTAGTGGATATACGTCACTAAACTGTGGATCACATGGTTCTCCATTGTGAGTTCCGCCGCGGCACTAATGTCATTTGGCAAGAAATGAATCTACATTTGCATCTACATGCCACACTCGACCCAAGTGAAGTACATGGGTAACTGGCAGGAAATAATTCCTCGAAATGTAAGAGCACCATAATGGAATGCTAAAGTCCTGATAATAATTATTGTTGAGCACCAGGGCCATGTTTAATAAAATCCTGTCATCAATAACAAGTTTCAATAACTGTTATAAGCTACTGAAATCATGTCATTTGATTGGCTCAGAGCAAATTTGTCATAGAAATCCAGCATTTTTTTAAATCGATAACAAGTTTTATGAAACAGGGCCCTGGAGTGTCTAGTCTGGCCGACATCAGAGCTATTATTATTCACATTATAAGGAAAATAGTAAATGTTTGATGGCGTTCAAGAATGTAAATACAAAACTTACCGATGAGAAAGGAGAAAAAATATTGAGAAGCTGCAGAAGGACAATGAATGTAACAAAACCACTGAATAGGAAAATCAATAACCATGTAGACAAATCCGTTGACCGGATCGTTGACCTCCTGTAAGAGCAAGACCCAAGTAGGATACTAAAACCGAATGAAGCGAAGCTAGTACGTCATTAGACACTCATTAGGGACTTTTAGAATGAGTTAACGAGAACACGACGAACGCCGACTGATCATGCGTGTCAACGTACTTAACTGCCCATGTTGGCTACAATTTGGAATCTTTTAGATTGCACTCGACGATATGCATGCAGGAAGTAACACAATAAACATCACGCACAAAGAAAGAGGACATTCCTCATTCTACCCTCAACAAAAGAACATCCCTTCACTGCTAATATGTAAATATGTGTAGAACAGGTGCATGTGACAACTGTTCTACACATTTCAGCATGTAAAGGCGCTTTATAAATGTCAATATGTATGTATGTATTGCATGTACTAGATTTAGGAAAATCAAGGTTGACGCATTCTCGATCGCCGACTGAGACCACGTGACGCAGGCGCAGTGCCTTAAAATGACGTCACACGTTGCAGTCAAAGCTCTTGACGTGCATTTCTAAAAGTCCCTAATATTACCTGTAAGGAAACACGTTAATGTGAACCTAGAGATGTCAACATTCGATTCAATGATGCATGGAGAAGACTCAATAACCATTAACATGTGGACTTGTACAAGGAAAATGACACGCCATTTCCTCCCTCAACAACCAGACAACCATTAAGACAACGGCTCTCAAAACTCGTTAATAATTCAAGATTTTCATGTTTAATGACCTGTACGATTTCTAGAGCCACCAATCTTACTTCGTTTTAAATCTTACTGAAGGTTTCAAAAATTAAGCGAAAAAACTTTCCGATGGGAGTTGTTAAATGTTGCACCTAAAAAATAGGGGGAAATACGAATGCAAATATGAACTAAATCATAGATTCGTCAAAATCTAAACAATAATTAATCATCTGGAAGGAATTGGCATATATTTTTCACAGGCCCGCGAGACTGATATTGTTGGGCTCTTGGGCTGTCGTCTTGTGGGATGCAGCTTCTTGTGGTATTTAAACAAATCTATTAAAATGTAAAAACAAATCAGTCGTCATGGTTATACCGGTGTCATTGAAATTGATTTAATCAAGTAAGAAAGCTCCATATACACTGTCAAGAAATGTCCGAAATGTATATCAAGATTAATTTTTCTTCCCTTTATCATATATATCCTAAGACAAACAAGATGTACACGTTTCTACGAAACAGGGAGAATAATAATATTTATTTAGAAAAAATATATATAAGATAAGACAATAAAACCAACACGATCAATACTCTCTTCAATGTAGACGATAATTAAATAAGCGATAACAAATGGCACTTACGAAATGAAGTTTTAAATCAAATTCTCAAAAGATGTTTGGTGTGCATTATTAGAAATTAAAATAATGTCATGGATACTTCAACCCCTTGGGGAGGAAGTGAGCTCGCCGTTATGTTTTCAATTATAAAAAGCATAAAAACACATTCACGATTTTCAAAATAGATATAACGCAAGGAGAAGACTCAGCATGTAAGATCTTCTAATCGGTAAATTGCAAGCATCTTACATACTTGATATTAACTCGTCGACTATAGCGCTCAGTTATTCTCAAGGGCGGACAAAATTAGATTCATTCCAAGGGACAATTCCAAAGAAAACATGAACATTATTTTCCTTTTCAATAACCTGTCATAAAAAATATTAAAAAAATAAAAACTCGATTGCATTTGCTGATATGAAACGAAAACAAATTTATGAAATTGGAATTTTTTACGTAATGAACGAATTTTACGAATTCTGTCTGAAATTAATTCTGAAATAAAAAGTAAGGACATAATTTGATTAAGCACATTATTCCTAATGCATCTTTCACATGATCGAAGAGAATTCAATGTTTATTACGGATTATTATTTAACCCATCGGATACTTCATTAACATTTCATGTGGAAAATAAACATAAAGATGTGAATTTACCTTATTGGATTAAATGCGAAAAAATAGACAAATTCGATTTCCTCTTGAAGACTTTTTTCATAATGCATTTTTTTTCTCACTAATTCTTGCGGAAATCCTTTCATCCGTCATTACTCATGTTGTCATGCTTGTTTCTTTAAAAATATATCTCATTTCTATTTAATCAATACTAATCGTATTGCGGGGTCCATTTGACATTTCAAATTCCATTTACATGAAAGTAGATTAAAGCGTAGAAGTACAATTAATCATTTCGCCCAAAACATTTCAAAAAGTATCTGCAAATGACTGATCGTCAATGTGCGCTATTTTAGACTGTACTATTCCTTACAAATATAATGATAATTTGAAATGTGTTTAAATTATTTTTTATTTGATTAAGGTACTGTAGCATGGGAAATACTGGTTGACGCCATTTACGTCTTCTTTTGGACAACTGCACATAAACAAACGGACTTGATTAACTGTGTCAGCGCGCGCTAGCGTTCGCGAAACAGTTCTCCTCACGCTTCGGTTTCGCGTATGTTGCACGTACGTGAATACGTAGGCCTATTGCGGTCGGGTCGTCCGTAGTTATACCCGATTTTCCCCCGAGTGGGCCTCGGGAAAGATGCAAAGTCTCGTCATGCTAAAGCCCCTTTAAATCCTCTTCTTTTCATACACAATGTGCATGTGAAGAAAGAAATTATAGGAAAAGCTATTTAATAATTGCATAATTAACATCAATAGGATATAAAAAGAGAAAGATATGTAAGTAGAAAAACGAGGGCTCACTAAATCTTTGAGTAATTCTGCTTTCGAAAATATTCTGTTCTTTTCCCCTCTATACAAAGATGATTTTTTTTTCCTTTTCAGAAAAAACACGTTTTTTTAATATAAATTGTTGAGTGAAACAAGCTTTACACATTGACGATGATATTGATCACTCTGTATTTTCATATTTTTTCAATGATTATTTGCCTTTATTGTTTTGTAATGAATACGAAATAAATCAATGAGTAATTCATTGATTTTATTTGTATTGAGAGGCGAAAAAAGGGAGAGAGACAGAAATATAGAGAGGGGAAAGAGGGAGATAAGGAAAGGTAGAAGGACGTGAAATGAAGATGGTAAGACCCCAATTTCCTCACCCTTTAATCGGTGGATTTGGTAACTCGCATTTTGTTCACCGAGTAAAACCAAAGCGACCTCCCCCCACCCCTACCTACACGATGACTGTTCCCTCAACGTTGGACCCACCATACTACACCATATACGTGCTGCCGCGCCCTTAGCCTACATCTACATTACGCGCATTGGGGACAGTGCATTGTTGCGTCACAAAGGGAAGCTTACGTCAGCACTACAGCAACGCTGTGGCGTAACTCTCGGTTCTATGGTAATATAAACACACAATACGTGTATCATACACGTACTTGCTGTCACTAAAGTTTAGTTTAATACCATAGCACCCATTTCTCCTTTCAGCTCTTGGATTATACATAAATGGATTATATCAAATGGATTTTATTTCATTTTTATATTGGAGGAATTCACTAAAGGTAAGAAAAGGCTTAAAAGAATCTATAGGCCCGTAGATCTAGATGAAAGCCCTAAACTGTTAGCGCGTGGCGGATTAATGATAGTAGGTGTGACAAAGTCGTACTGAAGCGTAGATTATCACAAAAGATTAAGTTTGTTGAAAATAATTCTACCAATGCACTAACATTCATTGGTAGAATCTCACTAACTTAATTTATGAATTGGTTGTACAATTATAAATCTTAACTTTGAATACAGGGGTTTTTCTTGTTTGTTTGTTTGCTCAATCAAAACCATGGAATCAATGCAGTATAATGAAATTTCATCAACAACAAAACAAATTCTTGTCGATTTTGAATCGCGCATTGCCGCAATATTGCAACTACAGAGTACAATGGGTAACGGTCGCCTTTGCACAGTGGAGTTGGGAAATGATATTTGTATACACACTTTGTTATACTTTGTTACACTTTGTTATCACCCTTGACGCTACTTCACTGGAGGGCTTCAAGGGAGCGCTTCCACCAGCATCTAGACCAAGAACTAGATAGTTTATTCCTCAGCACTACATCCTGACTTATGGATCTTGCTGAGTATCGTCGTAGAAGTAGAAATACAAGTATTCGCATGGGAGTTTTATACAGTAAACAGCGATGAAAGGACTGAAATAAGGAAATTATTGTTTTTAGGAGCAGGCCTACTTTTTTCATATTGCCAAGAAAAGAAAAGATGTTATGTCAAGAACAAATGCCCGAACCCACGACCTTTGACCCCAGTCAAGTGATTAAACTAGTCGACTACGTGACATAATAAACTCCAATAAACGCTAAATATTCTAAGATTGATATCACATTTCAAGATTTTATCATTGGTCCGTTGTCGCTTAACAAGAACCGGAAGGTTAGGTTCTATTATTTCAGCCAAGCAAGTAGAGCTGAAACATCCATCAAACCTATCGCAAGGGACTCAACCTCTGGTTCGTCAACCCGTTTACACCAGGGATGCTATGCCTGCGGTCCCGGGTAGCTCACTCGGTCATGACCGTTGCGTCACCGCTGTTGTCATGGAAAAACGCTTAATCCCGTTAGCCATCACTCGCAATTAGCTCGGCATAATGGCAAAGAAGAAAAAATTCTTTTTCAACTTAACGCAAAGGAGTATTGTGTGATTGGTAATTCATTAATTAATCACTGTCTTTACAGTTGTCCCATGAGTATACGTTCTAATATTTTCAAATATACACACGTGAAAGCACGCACCGTTTCAAACACATACACACGCTTCAAACGCACACATAAACACACGCACACGCGCGCACGCACGCACACGTGTACACACAACTGAACAAGAAAATTGGCTACCCCAACCCTTCTACAAACTCTGCCCTCGGCTTCCTCCTTGTTGAAATAATTATGAAGGGTCTCATAATTATTTAAGTGTTATTATTTCAAAAGATATTTCAGACCCTAATATCATTATACCTTCAATCCTGACGTCATTAATAGATAGTTTGTGCTAGAGCTTCGTGATCTAGTTCATTCTAATTCCATTTAAGATGATAGGCCATCCCTAATTCAGTTTGATTCAAGTTCTTTCTTTCTTTTCTGGATACTGGACATTGATATAAGTCGGTTAGGCCGACTGACCATTATCTATAATTTATTAAAATTCTATAATGCTCTGAAGACCAGTTATCGCAGTCTTTTATGATAGGCAATAAATCAATATATCTCTTAAAATAATTGGTTTCGTACGATATATATTGTAATAATTCCGCGTAATATTATATCAAAAGGGCTTTCCGTTTTTCAAAGAAAGATAAACGTTAAACAAAAGTGCGTTTACTTTTTTGTAAAGAGTTTCATTAAGGGAACGAAAATTGTCAAAAAGCAATTAATGTCACTACTCATTTGTCTGAGCAGCCAAATATTTTTACTGCTACATTCCATTGTAATATATACTGAAATATTGTTATAATTCCAATTTCCAATGCCATATCTTATTTCTTTAATTTTCTTACATTGGACACCCAATATTAGCTTTTGCTGCCAAACTTGTAAAATGATAATGTGAAAAGTTATGAAATAAACCACTAATGAAATTGGATTCGGATTGTTTACCAACTGCGGATTCTTGTGTGAAAGGAGAGAAGTAAGTACATTTTATACTAGAGATATAGAAGAAAAAGAGGCTTGAACAGAGACCTGTGGTTTGGGCTAATACAGAAAAAACGTCTCGCACAAGCGCATGCGTTCTAATCTGCAGTGCCTCGTCACTTTTCAATCTCAAACAGGAAGAGATTGTGTATACAAAATAAGGAATTGAATTAGCGTATGGCGAGATTACAAATTTAAGGCGTTGAATTAAATTTCGAGCAAAGGTGATTGATTGGATTTTTTTAATTGAATTGAATTTCACATGTGTTTCGTCGTGAGGACAGTCCTCAATCAATCGTACAAAGGAAGGGACAAAAGGCGAAAAAAACAAACTTTTGAAGAAACCTATGACGGTTGTCCTGTAGTCTTGTACAGTAAAGACAGGTAATTCTACAGATCAAAATTATGCTAATTCCTTGTTGAAGAACTCCTTGTGAAGCAATTTGCGTATGCAGACAAGTATTTCCATAGTATTTTTCATTTGACTGTCTCTCAAATAAACTGATTTAATTACATTACTTTCGTGATTTTTTAAATGTGGTCGTTCTGTTTTTAATCCTGAGACACCTTTATTTCTTTATATGGCCAACCGCTTTTCCATCACTACATATTATGTACATGTACATATACACAAATTATACATAGCCTATATTGCAGGAACATTTTTGTTTACTTAAATGATGAGGACGTCAGCTCAAGCTGTGTTTATGACGACCCTTGTTTTCTGTGTATGATTTTATGTCACTATTTAAACAATTCATATATTTGTGATGATTCATATGGAAAATAAATGAACATCAATTAATCGACCAAACAATCTTTAAAAAGACAAATGCCAACATGTCTTATCAACACGGTTTTAGGAAACATTCGGAGAAACGAACTTGCGATAAAACGAAACTTCTGAACGTCGTAATTTAAACCGTGCAAAACGGATGAAGCATCTCTATATCCTTTCAAGTGATAAAGCATCGTCCATGCTTAATTTTTAAAAATGAGGAACTAATCGAAATATATCGGCGGCAAAGACCTTTCTTGTCATTATTCGGCTAATCTCTGGATTAACCTACTTCTATTCCCCATTCCAACGCTTTCGAATCATTATTTGATACACATCAGTACGAATTTACTACAGCATTGGCAACTGGATAGGGATGTTAATACATACTTAATAATGACATGACATATACATGTACATAATGTAAATCGAGTCTCCGTTCAACAATTACTGTTTAATACGTAAAACAGACATTATCATAAAGACAGTATGAACGTTGATTAATCTTTGCTGGTCTCGCGACCAATAATGAACATTCCACTATGGGTTAAAGGAGGAAAAAAATATATTTTGAATCAACGTTAGAAAATTTGGTAGTTTTACAGGAATATTAATTCTTCTTAGTATACCTTGTTCATAGACTAAGGGAAATCACCGTGTGTCCTCTGGAAAAGGCTTTTTAGATGATTAAAGACCGTCACCACTACTGGGCAAGAAGGGATTAGACCACACAGCGAGCCATCGAGGTCACTGTGACAGGTGGCTATCTCATTAACTCAGCTCTCATTTAACATAAGAAAAAGAGGATCATGGGGGACCAACAGGCACCGATTGGGGAAATTTTCTATATAGAGGGAGCAAGTAGCTACAAGTATGGCAGTGTGCCTTTAAAACGAACCAAGTCGCCCCTACTGTTCATGTTCAGGTAGACTGCTTAATCATATTTAAGGCAACTTCATTTGTTATGGCCACTTGCAGATTCAGAAGGAGGTGGGCAAACCCGGCCCTTGCCCCCTTTAAAACTAAAATATGGATACCAATTAGCTCGATTAGTACACCGAAATCCCTCTCTCAATAGTTTTGTGTGCGCCCCTTTTGAAAGTTAGAGGCTAATGAACCGGACAATGTGAGAGCACTTTCTCTTGTTTGGCATTACTTGACAAACTGAAATAGAAATCACCTGTTTTTGTCTTTTGATGCATTTTTATTATTCAGTCATGATTATTTCGCAGCGTTCGGCAGGGCGGTTTCTTTGGTCATTTGGTGAATGAAGAAAATTCATAAATCAAGACAGAAGACAGGAGCGAGGGGGCGTTAGTTAGAATAACGAAAGGTAATACAGGAATAAAAAGATTGGTAATTAATAAGGTTGTTACGAAATAAATAACACAATAGAAGAAAGAGGAATAGATAGAGAGTGATAAAGAGAGAGAGAAGGGGGAGACTCACAAAGTGAATGAGAGGGAGAGAGGGAGGGGAGAGATAGACAGACAGACAGAGGGAGCACAAGGCAAGCTATCGAATATTTTGACGCATACAGTGCCGTAGCTAGGTGAGAGAAAGAAAAAAAAATGAAAATGGAGAAAATGAATGAGCCAAAGGGAGAAGCGGGACAGGGAAAATGAAATGGAGCTGATCCAAACCCTGCACCTTTCCCTGATTTATGGTCTTTTAATACGTATTTCATCCATCGAATAAGGCAGTGCTCTGCCCTCCCCCTAATGATGTCTAGACCCACGCTATGGCACTGGGAACAAAAGATATTTACCCTTTCAGTTTTTGGAAATGACAATCCTGCAAGATTGTTAACTCGAAATGTTGCCTGTTCTCTAAAGCTCGCGTCAAATCCATTAATCCATAAATGTCTTCTGTGACATAATTCAAGTACATGTAGGAGTTTGAATTCTCTCTTTATTTTATTATTTTTTTTTTTTTGTAAATGGCAACATGCAAAGGAGATCAAATCGTCACCACAAAAGGATCTTCTCGCACAAACGACAGAGAATAATGATATGCATCGTCGTAATTTGACATTTATCAGCCTTTCAGGGAATGTGAGAATGTGATGTCTGGACAGATTTAACTCTCTCATTACAAATGTCATATTTTGCCTCCTCAAACGCAGGTCCGCGTGCACAAAATCTGATTTCACACTTAAACACAATTTCAGAAATTCTTGGGCAGATAACTAACTCTTCCAGTCTCTGGCTGTGTCTGGAGAAGGTATTGTACATGGTCTATGGATTGCAGTAGATAGTGAAATGTGCAAAGTGTCACCACTCAGACATACTATGTTACGCACTACGACTGAAAAAGGTTTGTACCTTTAAAGTAATAAAACAATAATGGGGACTACGAGTCTTCGACAGTTCCTTAAAGGTAATACAAAGTTTTGGGAAATTTCGAAAATCCGGTGGATAGTGATTCTGTACAATTTTGATATAATTGGATGCCCCTGTGGATGTATTATACGCACTAGAAAATTTAGCCCCTAAAACACTTCTGCTTTCGAGAAAAATTGAATATAGAAATTTACCGGTGCTCCCGGTAAATTTTGATAAAATTTCAAATAGCGCCTACGGCCGTACAATGGCAACTGCTACCATGAAAATCTCAGAATAATAGTTGTGATATATAACTTCCAAACGGGAATAGTTAATCGGTCGATTTTAGTCAAGAAACATTGTTAAATAGCTTAATTAATATTTTGACCTTGAGAGGGAGCTATGCAACATAAAGAGTGTATTATTTACAATTTCATAACTTTAGACTCGATTTCAAACGCGATAACGATCACTGAATGTTGTAGGATCGCATATGCTTCCAATATGTTCATTTGAACCAAATTGATGACCCCATACCAAAACTTTGTATTACCTTTAATGCAGTTCTTTCTCATGGCAAGTCATGGAACAAAAAAAGTAGTGTTAGAGGGAATACAATCACAGAGGTGAGCTTGGACTATTCCCTAAGTAAATCTGAAATGAAGTGACAGAAGTAGCCAAAATGTTAATGTGTACATGTACATAACACAGTCTTCTCGATAATTTTCAACACATGCGAAATCTAGCAAAAGGCTCAGATGACACAGCTGTCAGGGCTATAGGGCAATTTAAGAAAATCAGTATTTTGTACACAAGCAAACATGTACAAACTATTGATTTGCGTTCAGTTTTGGCCTGATCGACATGCTTCTATACAAAATGTCAATTGACCGAATGACAATAAAATTGTCCGATTTTTAACCTCAAAAGTTGCACGACACTTGAATGGAAGGAGTCATAAAACCACGTCGCAGTCGTGCATTTCGCATGGAAAGCGTCAATTTGACCCTCTCCTGTAAGAATAGGGTTAAAGATAATTTCAACTTGTCATGATTTCCCTTCTCCTCACCCCAAAGCGCTTAGAAGACGTAAAAGTTAACGGACAATCGTTCCACCGATCTTTCATATTGGCAAAGTTGAACAGGTCACATTTTCGGAAACTGAATGATAATTTTCGAAAGGAAGACGGGTTTTGTAACCATAGCTTGTAACTTCATATCATCATATTGACAAGATTTAGGATTAGGGATCAAGTGATTCCTGTGAGCGCGGCTGATAATGAGATTGAAATGAAGAATAAATTGTTTAGATCACCAGAAGAAAGTGATACCACGGGTCGCTCGAGCGAACTTTGTTTTGCGGGCCTTCTTACCTGACATTTCCGACGGGACGAGGTCATGACGAAAGCTATCTCGCGAACACATTATTTCGAGAAAATTGCAAACATCAACATGCTCAAGCTGCGTCAAATAACCGGGGTATACCGGTAAGTAAGCAGATTGGTGTGAAAGGGGGGGGGGGGAATTGAGCAAGGGGTGAAGGGGCACATGCCTCTATCAAGTGCCCCAACAAGAAAATGGAAAGAGAAATATGGACGGAAACATAATTTCGTTAATAATTATAGACTTAGCAATCAATAATATTTACCATTACCAATGCGTAGAGCGTCACATGATGCGCCATTTCAATTGCGCTATAACCTGCGTGAATCATTCCTCTGACATTAATTAGCCCGTACGCCAGACAGCCAACGCAATGTGTGCATTGTTTATTTTGCACTCATTTATTTTCCGATATCACCTTCACATTGTATATTATGTCAAAGTCAGTCCCGGTCACTAACGCAGTCCTACGTCATGCACACGACGAGACGCACCCTGCGCTACTGGCGTTATAGCATTCTCCAACAGGTGAAAAATGGTAAGTTTAGACCCATGCAGCATTTCTAGTCCAAATCACGAATAGGACGTACATGTACGTCAAGTTGGCTACCTCTTTACCATTTGACATAACAAATTATGCAGCGCGTGAATTCAGCCATTGAGAGAGCACGAGTTTAAGTAGTGGATGGGTGGGGGTTGGGGTGGGCGGTGGGGTGGGCATCTGTCTCAAGAGGCAAATGATGTGCGCGAAAACAAGACCTATGAGTGACGATAAGGTATAGGAGGAGATCGCACAATCTTTCACCTATCGCTTAACCCTTTTATTTCTCTCTCCTTTCCTGTCTTTGTTTCTTCATTTTTGTTTTGTCCATTGAAGGGGGCATGTGCATCCAGTACACCCCTGGAACTAGGTCAATTCCTCTGCGCCTGACACAAACAAAGTGTCCATCTTCCTTAATACTTTAATCTCATCCCTTCTATCCGCATATGGGTATGTCTTGATTACCCGTCCGCGTGCATTCGTCTCGTCAAAATACGCGATAGTTTTCAAAGCATTAACAAATTAGAAATAAATAGAAAGAGAAAGAGAGAAATGGAAGAGGGAAAGGGGGAGAGGGAAAGAGAGGGGGCGGTGTGCAATCTGCCTAAATGTTGTTCTTCATATTAACGAACTAGAAAGGGTGCTGGAGTTTGTTTGTGTATTTAGACTAGATTCTGCTTAAAAGAATTAACGAAGTATTAACACGGAGAGGGATATATTATGTACCTCCAGATCAGATATGATTTCGAGGTATTAACAAAATTGACAATGACGGTGCTAGTCGTGGAGTGCGTTCAGACCAGGTTTTCTTTCTAAGCGTCAACAAATCAGAACGAGCGCGAGAGACGGAGCGCACATTCTGATAGGATAAGATTTTATTTGGAAGCATAACAAATTAGAAATAAAGATGGAGACGGTGTGCATTTTTCGAAGCTTATTGCCATTTAAAAAAAATCAAGTTTTATACATAATACAATAAGTTGAACACTAGATGTGTTTTCTTATTGGTTTATCCAACTGATTTCCCGAGCAGCTTGACACGAAATTTCGGATAAGGGCACCTTTTTATTTGTTTACTTTACGTAAAGTAAATTCGTATGTTATACTATAGACCCTTTTATGATTATTCTTATCACGATTACTTTTTTTCTTTACTTTATAAAATTAGAGTGCAGCAGTTTATAGGCCATGTTCGTGATACAAATGTGTTATGAAATCATAAAAATGAAGAGGAAAATTAAGGCAGGGGAGTTTATATTAGAAGGATTAAACTCCCAGGTCCTAGGAATAATACATATTCCATTGGTATATAATAAATAAAAAGCTTATTTCGCAATCTAACATTTGTAATTTCCTGGCCGGATTAGGGGGATTTCCATTGTCGTTTTGCTGATGGATGTGACGCGGATTATTGTATTTGATGGATGATCCTTGGAACGAGAACAAAGAGTAAAACGGCCAAAATTGAAAATAGTACCTTTAATCAATACCTGTCCATCAGAGCTAGAAAGTGGATAAAGCGAAGCAGAATTTTCATGAATACACAATACGCAATTTGGAAGACAGATTGAATATTCGTAGAAGTCGAACACCGCCCTCGCACAATTTCGGGAAGTGGAACTAAAAACAAAATCAAACAAAAGAATAGGCAATCTGAACTTACTTCTTCGATGATAGGGCGTCAGGCAGGTTTCAATATGTCATATGTCAACTATCCCTTGCATCAGATTCTATGAAAATACAATTAGAAACAAAATAAGGTGTGGAAAGGTATTGCATTTCACATTCGGACGGTGCAGTAAAAGAGAGCCTGCATTCTGTCGGTTGATTATTATGTTTTTGGGGTGGGGAATTTAAGACTATCTAGTGTTTATCTTTTGGATACTTGGTATGGGGGTGAAATTTTGAAATAGAAAATGAACACAAAAACTATTTTGTCAACTTGTGACTATGTCAACTTTTAACCAAAAAAAAACAACAAACAAACGAACGAAAAATAGCCATTCAATTTTCACACTTAACAACTTATGAAAGTCCTTTCCGTGTAAACTGAACAACTATAAACCTTGTTATGATCTCATTTTAAGTTTAATTTATATATAGGCCTACAACACAATACAATAAAAGAGCATTGTGTGATGCTAGGAAGAAAAATGATCTAAAGTACAACTTTTACATGCAATCTATAAGGGAAATAACGTTATCAAACTATTGTATTTAAAATTATATGAAAACAAATAAACACATAATTTGTTGTCAAATGCATCTGTTTGGTTGCAATACAAAAGAACAGATGTATTGTACCAGTAAAAGGGCTAAAATACAAAAAAATACTACAAGTACAGTCAGTTTCATCAAATAGATTAATTAACTTCTCATGTATGGTAATAAGGCGGCGGCAATGGCAAATGAAAGCAATAAATCAGGGTTTTGAAGTCAAACAAGACACATTTCTTTCTATATATTGATCGTTCTTCTGCGTTAAAGGCACTGACGTAGAAATACACTTGTGGGCTGGTTAAAAAGAATTGCCTAATTACAGGCTATTCGTTTTATTTAATGGGGCAATTTTATATCAGATCGAGAGAAAAAACGAGTACACCGCGTTTCGTGAAGTGATGGATAGGTTATAGCCGAGAGCCCCTTTCGATACTCCGAGAGGTTGATCTGAATTTGATGGATAAGGGGCAGATTAGCAGAATGGCACTGATCGACACCCGACCTCTCCAGGAGTTGGAAAACAAACCCATGATGCTGATAATAATTGTATTAAAGCCATTTTCAGGATATATTTTTCAGGATAAAATTGTAAACAACATGGTCATCGGTTTAGAAATTTTAATTCAATGTGTTAAGGTTGCTAGATGTTTTTTTACCAACCGAACTTCCGTGTTAACAAACATTCTCGCTTTGATCTCTCGCAAAACTCGATAATTGCTCGATGGCGGGGGGGGGGGGGGGGCAGCAATCATTGTCAACACCTCTACCTGGCAAACTCATGCTAACTGGTACGCTTATGGATGGATGATACTTTTCCATTCATAGCAATGGAGATCTAGGGAATTAGATCTAGTCAAACATATACATTGGGTCAATTTCGTAAACAAGCGTCTTCAATAGGCACTGGACATATGATAGGAAATTGTAGAAGTGGAACGAAAACAGATTTTTTTTTCCTTCTCCTCTCTGATGAGTTCTAATTGCTATATGATCGTGTTCTGTCATCTATCACCCCCCTCGTCGACGGTTGCAGGGTCAAGCGAGGTCAGACAAGAGTACCAGGATAATTCTCGATGGATCAATATCACTTTTCGATTTAGATGGAAGTGCGAATAATGGAATCATACAATTGCATTCGTGGTTTTCTTTTTAATGCACAGCCTCAGGTACCATTCACACGTGACGTGGTAAAACGCCTAAGGAAAACTAAAAAATGAAAATGGCGTAAGAAGATGAAATGGAACGAGTGACGTGTGCTCGACTTTTCTGTAACTATTTATTTGTTTTTATTTATTTTACAACTTTATCGAGAATAGCCAGCTTAATGACTACAAAATAAAACATTTAAAAGATGAAATAAAGTGGTACCGGTGTTTTACGAGACTCTGCGTTAAACAAAGAAATATGCTTCATAAAATACAAGATCGTCATGGCAACCTTAAATGTTACAAATTACTACATACTTTTACTTTTTTTATTATCTTAAAACACTGAGTACACCTATGGATTTCTTTTGCATACAGCTATTTGTTTTCACCTCCATTATGTCACTCAATTCCAAGTACGGTGTTTATTTTTCCGCTGTGGATTTGTTAGTGGTAAATCGCATCTTGCGACCTTAATGAAAACAAAACTAAGATGAACATTTTGCATGATAACCTAAAATCGAAATCAGTACTATTATAACACACTTTTATAGAAATCCAATTAGGCCCCCCCCCCCCAAAAAAAAAAAAAAAAAAAAAAAAATGTTTAGTGTCCGTTTTGTTTTTAAAATAGGAAGGAGGAGGCCCTTTTTTTCCCCTTCTTCTTTCAAAATGGCCGCTCAAAATGACCGCTCGGTACATTAAAAAAAAAAAATCAGAAATAGATCAATTTTAGCAGTGTTTTTTTTTCTTTAATAAAACAAAAATTTCAACAAAATAATAAATAAAAATAAAAAAAAGGAGGCGGCCCCAAAAGGAATGGCCTTTTTCGAAGAAAAGAAAGGGGGTAAGGAAATACAGAAACCCGGGTGTAGCAGAAAAGAGAATCCATTCGGAAGATCGAAATTATAAAAACGCTGAATTTTTTGGTGCGAAATCCCTAACACTCATTTGTTATCCAACGTTTAAGGGCTGATGGATTACATTTGAGATTTATGGAGAGATCGTTACGTACTTCACCGTAACATAATATTACAAAATAAAGTCATTAACTGGGATGAAATATCTCAAGATTCAGGGAAATCGCTGGGCATAGAAGGTTTTTATCTTGATTATCAAAGAGGTAACGTTCTCTTCATCCATTATTTCATGTCAGTTATATCCGATAAAGGCTTTTTGATTAGCAGAAAGCGGGAAATAATTGACAATCGATCAATTTGGGTCTAAGATTCACCTCCTATACACATAACGTTATCAAGTCGTTACATGAGCAAAGCATAGTAAATCAGAATTTCTGGGCAAATGATCCGAAAGGAATGATGTTAGACTCTCAAAGATTTGACATACCTTCCTCTAAAGTGGGTCTATAATATAATGCAGTTAACAAATTCTACACGTTACCACGGAAAAGAAAAAGAAAAACGAAAAAAGGATATAGAGACCGACCGTGTAAAACCAACAACCTTATAGCCTATAAACATGAAAAGCGGTCTCGCGGGGGGTATTTGATTCATAAGAAACATCGACCTTTGCTTCGTGAAAGGTTACTACTTGAGTGTTGCACTATGCTCTTTTCTAATATTCCTCCGCACAACCATTCGCTAAGAACTAATGTGACATTAATCATGTTTTATTTGGCATTTCGAGGAAGATAAACCGAACATTAACGACGCCAACATAATCTATTATTCAACACGGAGATAACATGAAGGTGTCTCGCTCACACGAGTAATATACCCTCGCTAAACCGACTTTCAAGCGATAAGCCACTGCCCAAATCTAATTACCACTTGGTAACTCTTTGAGGGTAATTGTCTTAGCGGGTAGTTCTTGGGGGTACGGGTTATCGCCCTTGGGGATATCGGTCCAATATGATTGTAGTCCTTAATATGCGTTGTAGTTGATAATTTACAGCACAAATTTGAATTGGCAAGAAACGTATAACCGAACTAGCATCATTAGCAGTTCTCTAGAGGGGTTTGTGGAGGGTATCACGCACTCTTCCTCCCCCAAAAGAGATATACAGTGACTGAGCACCAAGGTCTTACAATTATTGTTGTTTAAATCGCTTTGTACCAAGTTTGGGCTGACGGAACGAATGTGGGTCAGGCAATATGCATGTGCTTCTTCTTTGGCCTTAAATCCTTTTGAAAGTTACATTTTGCCTTGTGATTTGGTGCTTTTGTTTAAAATGATGCAATGTATCTAGGCTTTCACAAAATCTTGTTTCAATCCTTAGGATAACTTTTTGTATTATTTTGAACAGCTACTAACTTCTTGTCTCATGATAATTACATGTATGTCAGTTCTCTCTGCTACCTTGTCCGCTGCGACATTTCACACGCGTTACGAGCATAGGTGTTTATCTCGAATATCGGTTTCGTACCCTTTGAAAACCAACGGTTACGAAACACAAATAGAAAGAACAAATATGATGATAATTATCAAAGAAATTGACAGCAGACTTTCCTCAAAAAAGACAACATCCCAAATAAATTGTATCCATTTTGTATCACTCAATGAGTTACCTCAAACAAGAGATGAGAATTAAGTCAAGATTGTAATCGTCGTAAAGAAGAGAATATCATAAAGTTTGCTTATAATAAGTATTTTCTTGTGTTTGAATTGATATCAACACCATTTCTTTTCCACTGCGGCTTAAAGTCAATGTATATTAAGTGAGTTATTGTGTCTGGAATAAGATGGTACAAACATACTTGCTTTTGATCATAATTCACTACTTCAGCCCAAACTAGGTACAAGAGGATTTTGACAATACTTTCTAAAAGCCTGCTGCTCAGTCATCCGAGACAGCACAAATATATAAATATGATATCATTAGACAGAGCATAAGTTACCCTTTTAGATGATGATCTAAGGCCACATAGGTTATGATTGTATAATTATTGTATTCTCTAGATTCCAGTTCCTCTTGGATTTCAACTGTTCACAACAGACCCTTTATAATATTAACTCGCAAATTGACCTCATAGAATCCATGAGAGTGCCATTGACAGAAGGGGAACTTTATGTACATTAAATCCAGATCTAGTTGTGTTGAGAACTGTTTGCAAAGTCATTTGTTGTAAGAAAGTACTGCATTTACACTTTAAACGGATGAGGCTTAGATGGACAACAGGCAGATGAGGTTAATAAGAGTTTATTTCGACTCATGAATCTTGTTTACAGACGACGATTACGGAAGTGGCAAAATGTAGTAGTACCCAAACAGGGCTGGAAAGAATATCTCAATCTTCCCGCCCTTGACCTACTGAGACGTTCTTGTATTTAAATCAATTTAAATCGATACGTCGGTGTACGGAAACACCAGTTGCCACTGTTTAGGAGCATGTCGTCTTTGAAGTATATTGTTACCCGAGTCATTTGAGAAATTGTATTTAAATTCACCGACGTGACCTTGTTCGCGTGCGCCGCCTGTGGTGTTCGTTCATTAACACTCGAGTGCACGTGTAATGGACCAGACTATCCATGATCAGACAGTCAACCAAACATTTAATTCGCAAAAGTTTTGCAAAAAACGTCAGTGAAAAGTTTGGTGTTTTTCTTCTTTCTTTTTAATTCTTAGTTCAGTCTTGATATTTCCGCTTCTGCCTTTCACATTTTTTTAAATGCCCCATCGTTTCTGATTTTGTTAAATTGGCTGAAGAAGGCCGTTCAGATACCTCAAATCACGTTCATGTGAATAATACTGTTAGTAAATATCCCCCGAACAATCATCATTCTCTATCGCATTTTCACATTCAGTGCATAAACCTTCTCTCTCTCTCTAATTTGATATTTCAAATAATATTTTTATTTGCCTCTATTTGTTTTGAAAGCCTGGTTTTGGGAAAATGATAATCACGCATTTGCTGCCTAGCCATTATGATGAATCGATCTCTACAATAAATAGCTTTGCGGGTCACAGGGGTATGTGCCCCCTTCGCTAATAGGATGAAGAAACGGGGAAATGGCGGGCAAGGAAGGAAGACATAGAGAAAGAAAGGGAGAGGGGGCACATGATAGGAACACAATACGTCTCTCCCCCCCCCCCCCCACACACACGCACATAAACACACACACACGCGCCTCTTTACATTTGTCTTGTTCTCTCTCCTTTTGGTCCACCTCATAAGACAGATGCCCCCCTCCTCCTCTACTCCTCCTCCAAGACATCAGCTACACTTTAAAGGCTGCACCCACACTATACAACTGACTTTTAGCTAACGAAGTGATACGCAACACACTATAAATAAGCAAAGACTAGGTAGGCTTTCCATCTGCAAATGTCCACAGTTAGCAGAAGCCCGTGGTTGTTTGCTCCCCTCGCAAGCCGTTGGACAAAATCCTACATCAGTCAGCGATATCATGGATATCAATCCATCAGTCTACTTTCGATTGGCGGTAACTTTTCATTCTATCTTTACTCTATGAATGACCTGATACACAAGATCTAGGGTTCGATACCCCTTATCACTGATCGTGTAACTGTAGAGAACATGAAAATTATGTTTTATTGACTAGCTTCGGGTACATGTCATATTTGGCGTCCCCTCGGGGGCTATTTTTCCTTTCGTTTTTCGGTGCCCTCCTCCCATAGTGCAACGCGGTTCGTGAACATAATAACGCCATCGGCGATGTACTGAATATCAGGTTACACTACTCATCAGTCAATATCTCTCTATTTCTCCCCTTCACTCTCTCTCTCTCTGTCTCCCTTTCTATGCCTCTCTCTCTCTTTCTCTCTCTTTCTCTCTCTACGTCTCTCTCTCTCTCTCTGTCTCTCTCATTCTATGTCCTTGTCAATGCCTCTGTCTCTTTCTCTCTCATTCAATCTCTTTTTGAAGCTCTACTCTCTTTGTCTCCACCTTCGATCTCATGTTTGTTCAATATAAGTCCGCTGTACGGAAACAGTGCAGGAAATAGACAAACTACGACCCGACAAGAAAGTTGGCAAGAGATTATATGCTGTTTGTCTAGTCCATTGGATAGCCTATCCGGACACGATCAACCCAGACCAACATATTCACAGAAACCAGCATGATAATGCTTAACATTAACATCTTTATAGGCCTAGGGGTTTCGTAGTCGATTGGCTTAATCACTTGACTGAAAATGTGAAGGTCATGGGTTTGAGCCCCGGCACGATACTTACAAGTCCTGGATAAAGGCGCTGGATGGGTACCCGGTACGGAGAGAAGTTCAATGTGATTAGATTAGCCATGTGTATTGTAACGTGCAGAGTACTAATTTAATCAAGTGACATGGGTAATTTGATAATACTATAAGCATTTTGGTCGGTTATAAGTGGCGTGGCACTTTATAAGAAAAAGTAATTATACTATTAATTACTTTTATTGAAGGCATATACTGATACTTAACATTTACATCAAACTGGAAGAAAACTATATTGATCTTCAGTAGATATGAATACACTCTGCCTGACCGCACGTTGTTGTAGGCTACAACACTTGCTCCTGCGACAACTGCACGAAGGATATTTCCAGACCCATAATTGTACCCCCGATTGTACCTAACCTAAATCCTGACCTAAAACCCAAGTGCAACCTTGACCGGTATTAAACCTAACCCTAAACTTAACCTAAACACCAACCCTAACCCTAAACCTAACTCAAAACCCAATTTGCAACCCTTACCCTTGCCTATAGGTCGTCGAACGCTCCTTATAATCCAGACAAATTGTCAGGAATTAAACGTAAAATTTCACAGAGTCGGAGGGGGAAATATGAGAGTGCTGGTCAGTGAGACTTGTTTGTATCAAAGCTATACAGCTTTTGCACATGAATTTATGTATAACATTGATACGATAGTCAAGAAAGTCTAGAAAATTGCTTATGCATTTAGCAAAAACCCTGGAGATCATTGAGATTGCTATCAAATCAAACCAAACTTTTCTTTCCGAGTTACCGCTGCCTATTCTTCTTCTTCTTTTTCTTCTCCATCATCTTCTTGGTCTTCTTCTTGTCATTGTCCTTCTTCCTGTCCTTCTTCTTCTTCTTCTTTTTGTCCTTCTCCTCCTTTCTCTCCTTCTTCTACTTCTTCTTTTTCTCCCTTTTCTTCTCCTTCGTCTTTTAGCTGGAAAAAGGAGCTTATGCACATAGTTCAGGCGGCCTTTTGAATGGGCATTCCCACACCATAAGTCCAAGGTATGATTCTTTGTGAACGATATACATCTGTCAGATGGGGATGTAATAGAGACAATGAGAAGGACAGTGATAGGCTGCACTGAATGAAACATTACATAAAATGAGATTCAATGAGAGATAGGGATATTAAGGAAAGAATAAAAGGGAAATGCAAGGAGATAAGGAGATAGAGAGGGGGAGGGAGAGAGAGAGAGAAAAAAGAGAAGGAGAGTGAGGGGGAGGGAAAGACAAAGAAGGACTAACGAGACAGGGAGATAGAGAGGGGGAGAAAATCAGCAGGTAAAAGGAAAAAGAGAAAAGCAGAAAGTGAAAGAGAGTTAGAGGAGGAGCAGCATGTGTATTTGCAAGTTGTCCATTAAAGGTGCCGACGGCTTAGGGGAATAAATCATCTGAGGCCGCCGCAAGAGTTAGAGGGAGAGAGAGAGAGAAAGAGAGAGAGTGGGGGAGAAGGGGTGAGGGGACAACAAAGAATAAAGTAGAAAAAACACTAAGAACAAACTAACAGAGAAAAAAAACTGGGTGTGATCAACAAAGTTGTGAAACTAGCTGAGAAGATATTGGAAGGACGTACGATGGAGATGGAGAGAGAGAGAGATAGAGTTTGTGTGCGTATGTGTGTTTGTGTGCGCGTGTGTGCGTGTGTATGTGTGTGTGAGGGGGTTGAGAGAGACGGACAGACGAGAAGGGATAGGGGATAGTTATTCAGTCATGTTCAAAGATATAGCTACCTGATTTGTATTTAACATAAAAAAAAAAGTTCCATATCAACTTAATAGCTTGGGTTTATTCAACCTTGATGCGCTAAAAGCGAATGGCCAGATGAGACAAAGATGTGCCTGTAGGTCATAAACAGACTGAAATAATGATGACCGGGTACATTAAGAGACCTATGTCTGTCTCCTAATATTACTATATGATATCCGTGCCTAAAGGCATCAATGGAAATCTCACCATCTGTTATTTTGTAATGGCGTTGTTGCTGTTGTCGAGGCTCGCATTGTGTTGAATGATAAACAGTGGACATTGACCTACAGAAAACGCCACTTAAAATGCAATTAGCCCGTACACCGCCGGTAGTGAAGTTGCTCAAGACTTCCTTTGAGATCTTAAATGATTTCTAAAAGCTTGCCAGAGGTTCCTTATAAAGAAGATGGCGATTATGACATGAATGAGAGTCATATAGTAAGTTCAACGACCCATGCCAAAGAATGAGAATGGAGAAAGTCGACGTAAATTGAAATAACGGCTTCAGACTTTCGATAACACACGAAATCAATAACCCAGGATACCGACAAATACAACAAAAACATGAAACAATGATGATAATGATGATAATAATTGTAAAGTTGTCTTGTACATTCAATTTCTATACAAACATTAACTCAACTTCACATAGGTATATAACAAGAAGTTACAAAAATAACACAAAATAACAAAATATGTTCAATCGGTATTCTCAGTTTCAGGAAAAGTAATCTCAAAGATTGATAGAATCCACGGCCCATGAGAACAACAATTTTTGGTCTCGTAGGCCCTTTGACAAATTTCCCGAAAGTTCTGAGGATCTGGAGCTGTTGGTCTACTGGTCTACTGGGATGTCCCTTGAAAAGCTGAGGATGGCTAAGTGTTATATGCTTTGTTTTATATTAACGTTATGTGTTCATGGTGTGATTTGAACAGAGTTTATCTAATAGATACCGTTTGATTGTTGTAGATCACGTTTTAACCTTGATAGATTTATTTCAATTATAAATCAATTACCATTTCTTAAACACTTTAAATATAGGGGTGCCAAGTTAATATCTTAAATGAGGAAGATGAAAATAATTAGTTGAATTTTTCACACATTGTGTTTTGGGACAGTTTATCCATTTTTCGTTGTCTCCATTCTTCGACGATATCCGATTCATTACATTACATATTTTGAACAAACAGTGAAAAAATGAAGTAAGTAAAGAAAGTACTGTAGGCTAACAGTGTGGCAATGTTAGCTTCAACGAACATGCAAATAAGCAACATGTAGGACTACACCGGAGGAATATTGATCACATTGAAGAACTAAAAAAAAATGAGCGATTGATAACTGCCAAGAAATGTACGCATGGGGGCATGATAGCTCAAGGTAATAAACTCAGACGCTATAGAAAATGAAACAAATCCATGTACTGATGTTCATAACACGTTATGCTTATTTGCGCACGAAAGTGTTGGAAAGAGATTCCTTCAGTGTATGTGTGCATCTCAAGTAGGTGCCCTAGGCTTCGGTACTCGCGTCAGTCGCTATGACTGAAGGCCAACGTCTACCTATCGTTTGCTCCTGAAACATACCGCCGGAGGGAACGTGTACGAGAAAAAACATGTACTAGATAGGTGACGTGTTTCCCCTTCAACTATGCACACATTCATCTCTTCTCTCCCCTCTTCCTTTCCTACGCCCCCTGTCCTGCTATCGTCTTCTCGTCTTCTCATCATTCATCTCTATATCTCCATGATCTTATTCCCATTCTCACTGTCTTCCCCTTCCTCCTCCCCTTCTCGCCTCCCCTCGCCTGATCTATTCTTCGTCTCCTTATCATTCACTCCGTCCTATTCTCCTCCTCACCCCCATCTCCTCTCCGCCCCCGCCATAGCTTCCTCTTCCCCTCAACTTGCCTCTTCTCCCTCACCTGTTCCCATCACCTACTCTTCCCTTTTCCCTCCACTTTTCCTCCCTGCTCCCCATATCTACTCTTTCTTCTCCATTTCTTCACCTTCCTATATCCTTTAACTTACATTTAAGATGTAAGTGTATATTACTGTGATGTTCTGTTTAAGTCGTGAACATTTTGTTTGGCATTTGAACATATTACAATGACACCTACTATGTCTAGAGTGATCTATTGCATCCCTGTTAGGTTACAGACAATGAAAAATTGCCATGATTGTCATGTCATGGCAATCAGAACGCGTTAATTTGATTCATCTGTCTCCGTCGTGTGACATTCGTACAGATTACATTTGCCCAAATGTCACTGCAATTAACAGTAATTATCCTGTATCGACAAATCTGTTTGTCTTTTTCGCGCGCCATGACAGGGCCACGAACGCACACTGTTTGTTTCGGTGTGCCCCGTGTCAGCTTGAAGTAGGTAGAGGATATTGCTGTTTGTCCCGTCAAGGCTACTTCGTGCTCACGTCAAGCGCGGTCTTTTCAGAGTTAGAAGGGCGTTAAGTCTGCGTTAAAGCATATTATGAGTTGACACCATTTTGGGTTCAAAGAGACGTTCTTTTCTCAAAAAGGTATCCATCTTAACGTTATCACGTCCTTAGTGTTCAGTCAGTTTTCGATTGTAACTTAAACAGGCCTTTTTGACACCTACATGTACATGTACCTCAAAAAGCATGTTTTTCTTTAGCTACAACTTAGTTATCGATGGCTTCTAAAAAGCCATGTTTGACACCAATGTTCTAGACTTTCAGACAATCCCTAATTCTTTCAGACAATCCCTAATTGGGATACGGGTTCAAACAAACGATCTCTTCCCAAGAAGGTATCCATCTTAACGAATCAAATTTTTTCTTAAGTTACAAGTGTTCAGTCAGTTCTCGATTGTAACTTAAACAGCCCTTTTGACAATTTCCTTAACAACCATGTTTTTCTTTAAGAACAAATTAGTTCTCGATATAATCTATAGAACAGCCGTGTTTGATACCAATATAGCAGACTTTCTGATCATCCCTAATCGGGATGTGGATATCAAGATCACATCGGAGAGATTTCCAAGTCACAGAGAGGTTTTGGGAGAGGCCAAAGAAAAAGAAAACTCTTCGTTTGGCCATTCATGTTTTGACCCTATTTCATCGACAACCATAGCGATTACTGAAATTGTTTGGGAAAATATGACTTCAAATCCCCTATAGTGAAATGATTCTTTAAAATGTTATTTCGAGCTAATTTGGGTATTTTCTCCGCGGCTGCATGTACGGAATACTCTCAGGAAACACCTACATTCAAAAGGATATCCCTCCTTTAACACAGTATAGTCACTTCTGCAGCACATTTCCAATTGCAATTTGACAAGGTTTTATGCACAGTCTATCCAACCACTTCCAATCTTTGCCTGGAAAATGAAGAATAGGTAGGCTTTCCAGTGTTTATACAGTTGTGATTTACTGTAACAATAGCTACAACTATAATTAGAATTAGAAACACAAATCCCACTACAACTACAACTACCACTTCAACTACAACTACCACTACATGCAACTACGATGACAACTGGAACGACAACTACACCTACGATCGAGTGCTACAACTAGAACTAGACATATTCCTTTTCCAACAACTAGAACTGCCACTATAACGACAAAGATATTAATAACTATATAGTATAAGATAACACTACTCAGAAACGTGAGACCGCGGCTGAACAGCAGTTCCGGGATTGTATGCCACCGAGTGTACATAGTCGCGTTTTGCAGGGGAAACAGGTTACTGTACCAAAATCAATCAAAACAGAAAATGGAAATTGAGTGTTGCAGCTTCGAACTGTGGGCGACGGACGGGTGAAGAAGATGAACTTTGTAATGCTTTCACGACTGTCAACAAAAGGGGCTCTGACCTTTTTGTCCTTGATATATATATATATATATATTTGTAATTTCACCCCTTTTAATGTCATCTTACGACAGTGGGTCCCCTCTTTGAAAATGCGTCGGTGATCAGAAAGGGACATACGGTAGACCTTACCATAAGGTGATGACGATATGGCTATAGTTTCATGCTCTCTCTCTCTCTCTCTCTTCTCATATCCACTTTGAAATCCCCACTAGCACCATTATACGACACCTGGTTTTAACAATTTCTAACTTAAACCCAGCACTACACCTAAGCATAACCCTAACCATAAACCTATATTGGATTACTAAATTTAATAAAATTAGTACTATCATCATTATTATTATTATTCAATTTATTAATATTATTATCATTATCATTATTATTATTAGCATTAGAAACTACTGCAACCCCAAAGTTTTGTTTTGATGAAATACATTTACATCCGGGAGATCATCACAGAAGGGTTAATGGGATACAATGTCTTTGTAATATTTGGCCCATACCATAGAATACACGAATAAGGATACCTTACCGTTTCGGACATAGATCAACTGGATGCATCACGAAATGCATGTCTTCACGAAACCCATGACCTTGAACAACAGTGGGCATTACTTTCAAAATAATCCATTATAAATGTATCGTCAGTATGTATTAGCGTGCTCTTAAGTGGAAATACTAGAAAATAGGCACATCATGATTTCCTAAGGGATTCGAAATTTATTTCCACCATTTGCCGATGCATGTCGACATGACCTTCCCAATCAAGACAATCAGCATCCAAGAGAGATACCGGGATGCTTCATCTATGTAGATCACGCGACCGCTAAGGTTAGTTCGGAGTGGAAGAATAGAGTGGCCTTGCCATGATTGTACAACAAATTCTCCTTCGTCAGTTTCTCCGCAATCAATTTGCTATACTGACCAAATTTTCTACGTCAACCCTGCACCAAACAGTATACTCAACCGAATCCTAGCCCTAAATCTAACTTAATTACAGCTCTACAAATTATTACTATTGTTATATTATCTTCATTATAAAATTATCATTAAATATCATTGTTGAGATCTCCTTCACCAACATTATTATTGCTATTATCATTATACCCATAATTGTAATGGTTATGAAAATCTCGATATTGATTAAGCCCATTTTCTCAAAAGTGATTTCAGATGCTTGCATTATGTTACCTGTGATTTCGTACATATCTTCGCTGTTACTGTCCATGCGAAGACTGTCCTTGGATTAAAACAAAAACTCTTTTACATTATGACTGATCTAGAGTGGAACATGCACAAAAGAAATATATGTCTCTCAAACTGAAGTTTCACTTAATATGGAATACCCTCCTGGAATATCTTAGAAATATAGAAACATATGAAAAGTTCATAAGTAATTTGAAAACACATCTAAAGCACGATGTAAGATCTCACAATAATTATGAACCCATTGTTCCAATCCTTCTGTATTCTGTACTGTAAAGTGCATAGAGACATATTCTAACCTATGTGTTACGCGCTATACAAAACGTTTAACTGTTATTATTAGAACAACTTTCAGTGGTATATTCTTTTCAAGTAAAGGGATATCAGTAGTGAAAGTAGTAATATCATGAATTCTCGTTGTTTCCTGTTATTTATTCTTATAACCCGAACAACTTTAGCTGAAAAGATACTGCCCGATATATGATAAACCTCCGTGTAATAACCCGCTGTTTGTTACTGTTTCGTTTTTCACTAATTGACAATTTATCTGCTTTATACGTTATACATGCATTATTAATGTATTTCCTTGCTACTAAACTTACCTTTTACACGTGATTGTGATATTTATATTTTATTGATGCATGCTTTTTCCTTGCAATCATTTTTTTAATGATAAGTGTGTTGTAATAACGATGTATTTCATCACCATTTTGTATTACTGCTGTTTATCTTTGCTACCAATCTATTTAATGATTATGCGTTTTTTACTACCTCTATATTTTATTGCCACTTTATCGGCAATTCAGCTCTGAAAGGGGTTTTCACATCCTGTATGTGCACCCCCGACTCGTCTGGCTTGTAACAGTCTAAATAAATACAAAATAGAAATACAAAAACGAGCCGTGGCTTTGTTACGCATGTATTAAAGAAAAAAAAATCAAGAATGAAATAAGGCGGTTTACATGTCAAAAAAAAAGCTACAGTTTCTCACAGAATCGATTGCAATGACTTTTGAGGAAGCAACTCAAGGAAAATTCAATACCAGAAATCATGATTAGAAAATACGTCATGTACGCGCATTTCAACAGGTGAAAAATTCCTCAGGATTTTTTTTCGACTTTTTGCGATCGTGTTGAAATTGAACGTCCACTCCGGTATAAAGTTGTATTAATAGAAACTGGAAATAGGGGAAAAAGTCAGATACACTTTTAGCAATATCCGATTAAAAATTAACTTTCTTATTTTTAATCGGATTTTGCTTTTTTTCAATCAAACAAAAAAAATGGTAACTGTGTAACGTGTCTTTCGAGATCCTCTCTAAATTTGCTCTATGCTTCAAAACTGAACAAAATAATGGCAATTTGTAGTTGGAAAACGACTCGAAAGATAAAAGTTGACCATTTTTTGTCATTTATTACAACTTTAGAAAATACCAACCTTCTCATTTTCATTTGGAATTTGTTCAGGCTTTTCTTTTTCTCTTTCTTTCTGCTTTCATGAAAATCTATCCAAAACAGAATGGCCTTTTTACTCAAAGGTTTATGTCAGGCCAATAGTGCTTCTCATAACAACCTGAAAACATTTAATTTCATTGTCCATTTCATAATTATGTTGCAAATGTATCAAGGACTACATAATCAGGCCGGCAACATGTGTTGCTCTTTTCCCGTCCATCGCCACCCACCCACCTCCTCCTCTCCCTTCCCCTCCCCCCTCTCTCTCTCTCTCTCTCTCTCTCTCTCTTTCTCTCCCTCTCCAACTTTCTTTCTCACTATGTGAATGTATGTGTGTCTCTCTCCCTCCCCTCCTCGCTCTTTACGCGTGATTTGAAAGCTTACATTTAGGAGGAAAGATGTGTATCAGTTTGAACAACAAGAACATGAACAACATGCATCAATATCGGCCATGAAATTTATCGCGAAGAACGAACTCATTATTTCCGCTCAGGTGCGTAGATCATTTTGTTTTCTTGGAAGAGTTTGCTGATCATTCCTGTGATTGCATCCCCTTTTATACTAAGTGTATTTCATGCCCATGCAGTATGAGGTCATTTCATGTACCCGTTTATACATGATTGTACTTCATTTGACCGATTACTTAGTAATCAGGCGTGATTCTAGCTAGAACAAGCAAAGCAGCTAGGTGGTGAGGATGGGGAGGGGGGGGGGGGGGGAGGGGGGGGGTCGAGCCACCGAAAGCTCTAACTTCCGTAGTATACCATGCGCCTGAAGTCCTAATGAATTGAAATTATTAAACAAATCTTCTATAGACGTCTTTCATATCGGAGTTCGTGGAGAGGGAGGCTCCAGTCGAGAATACAAACAAGCTGTGCTATTTTCATATCTCATTTCGTGCATTTTGATGACGAATATAACACTTCTTTACTTAACCACAATGAAGACCTAATAAACAAAAATAAAACTATCTTCCTTGATCGCTATGTTCGCTCGCAATTTAGAAACTGTATCAATCAGTGATCTCCTCCCCTCATTAGCTTGACCCAGTATACATGATTGTGTCTCGTCAATCAAACAAATCACCCTCAAATTTATTTGAAATTACACTTTTGGAGGGAAAAAAAAAATCACATTTGATTCAAGTCACGTACAGTTTACATTAGCCTTTAACACGTGAAACAACGCTCTCCAGTCTGAATCGTTAAAACGCTTCATGTTCTATCACGATGCTTTGGTTCTCATCCAATCAAATTCATGAGCTCATGCTTGAACCAGTCTTCCGATTTCCACTGCTACTTTACCTTTATTTCGAAAATTTGTCAGGCTCGTGCGATTCATTATTTGGATTTGGCCTCGGAGCCGCTCTGTCGCAAGTATAGGTTTCATACGTTCGGCAGGTGCGGGTAATACTCGCTAGGAAGTCGAGATATTTGAGTAACATGCCGATAAAAAGAAGGAAAAAAACCGTCACGATTGCGGCTATTTTCTATTCGTCAATGACATTCTTGTATCAAGAACATTTAAGTCTGTGGTTTTTGGTAACGAACAAAGCAACATCTCACTTGTCTTATGATCTATGCATTCGTAGTAGGTCCATGATCTATGCCATCCAGGTGAACTCGATCAGCTGTCAATAAAAGGTATCTGTCCACAAAGTTTCGTCGAATGATAATCATGTTTATCATATAAATTGACTACACGCCATCGCAAAGACTTTCGGAAAATTAATCCTCAGGCAATTTCAATAGCCTTGTCCACCAACTGTCAAACTACGCGAACCTTACAATCATGCAATTCTAATCCAAACATGATGATGTATAATAGGGTTTTGTCAATTCCCCGAGTGGAAGTTTCAGAAATCTTCGCGATCATGGTAGGAACGTATTAAAAAAATTAAAAAATATTGTGGAAAAGAAAAGAAATAATTTGACATTTATACACAAACTGGTCGAGGTTATTTGTGATTTGTTTAAAATGTGAAAATATGATTTTATTTAGGTGAATATTTTTCATCTGTAAATGTGTAACTATATTTGTAACCTTGTATGGAAATGTAAAATTTCACTTGCAAAATTTAATAAGACCTATGTGAAGATTATTTTTTTATTTTGTATACAATGTTATAAATTATGTACAATTTTCTTTATGAGAGAAGAGAATAAAAACCTAAGGAAAAAAAAGTATGTGAATCTCTTTCAATCAACACCACCTAATTTAGTCCAGCATGTTACATAATATAATATGATCATTTATTCTTGACTATTAGCAATAATAATAATCATTGATCATACAGCTTGTCATTATAAAATGTCTACTGATATCAACAAACATGTGTATGTACGATTTCGGAAAGTAAAGTAATGTCTAGAAAAGACCAACTTAATTTTTTCCTTCTTTTGACGAAGCGCACATTTGGTCTATTTATCGATAAATACATTTTACACTCATTTAATGATAAACTCATTGCATAGTTTTTAGAGCTTGATTTCATAGATGGATGGTTAGAATTATGGTAATGCTATAAATGTAAATATCAAAGGTAATATGGAATGCGTGGCTCAACTCAAGCATAGGTATTTATAAAAGGTACAAGATTTAATTTGTCCCAAATACGTTCGTCTCCCCGTGTCTAAAATATGAATTATTTGTACGCTTCGACGTCAATGGACGTGGGCATTTCAGTTAGCGAGGACAAATTTGCCCTTTCATGTCAGATTTGCTCTACATTTGCCTCGACTATGTTTACCAGGCCCAAATACACTAAGATCCACACATCGCATTTTTGCTAAAATTGCGATGTTACAAGGAATATAATTGAGTATGTTGCAAATCAACGTCCATTGTAACATCGCGATGTTTTTTTAATTGCTATGTTAGGACCTTATACTCACTTAATGCGAGGGGACACATCTCCTTTTTAGTAAATATTAGGATCATTCCCTTCGGTGTTTAATCTACTCCGAATTATACTGAAAAACACTCCCAAATCGTTATTTACTCTCTTAGCAAAAGGATCGTACAATTGTTTAGTTTGGATTCCACCCCAAACGACGTGATGGATGAAATTACTGGATTATTGTCAAATCCACTCCAAGACATGGCTTAATTACTGTTTTTAGAGCGGATTCCGCTATTTTTAAAAAGCGTGGGTACCACTCCAAGCGTAGTGATCCCTAATATAACACCGTGCCCCTCCCCCCCCCCCCCATGAAAAAGGTGCACTCTAGCAAAATATAGAGAATGTATGAAATAGACCTATGTGTTAGCTCTATGCTTCTTAGATTAATATATAGTTACACTAATTTTAGAACTTTATTTTTGTTTATAACACTTTATCCTTTTAGGCGAAAGTGAACATTCTGTCTTTCTACACTTCACACACCTCTCTCTCTCTCTCTCTCTCTCTCTTTCCTTCACCCTCTCTCTAAAAAAAATGGCCTCGTGATAAACAAAAAAGTGGAGCATGGGACACTGAACTAGATCTGAACGGATGGATGTGTAGATTGGGGGAGGGGGAGGGGGTTAGACAAATTGAATGCAAAGGCAGGAAAAGCAAAGGCAGGATAAGCAAAGGCAATAGTGGGTCGGCACTCTCTGAAGGCACATGTTGAAACACCGGCTGCACTGAAGTGGGTGCTGGCGGTAAGGAGTGCCGAGAAAAGGGCAGGCGGGAAAAGATGTGATGAATAAGAAAATAATATGAGAATGGAGAGCTGAGAAGTAGTACATGAGGATGAGTGAAGGGATCTCAAGAGAAACAAAAATAAGCGTAGTACAGCAGCAAAGCCCCTGTAATGTGATATGCCCAAGACGAGAGAATGTTGGACATAAGTATTTGTGATATTTGATAAATAAATATTATTTTGACAGACACGCAAGGCCTTTATAGTTTCGATGATTTATAAATATAATAACTACAAGGATAGAAATTACTCGAAAAATGACAGAGGTGTAAAATCACCAAATCGAGTTGTTGTCTTCATTACATATTCTTTTGAGACACATAATCGGATCTTACTTGATTTAGAAACAGGCATACGAATTCGTTCACAATAAATCCAATTAAATACTTGATCAAAGAAAAAATAAAGGAACAGATTGTTCAATTTGTACCCTTTGAACCAATTGATCAAGAACACTGTACAAATTTGTTTACATTGAACCTTTTGATATATTCGTTCGTCCGAGACCAATGTTCAAATTCGTTCACGTTTAATGCTTGAATAATTTATCAAGAACAACGTACAAATTCCTTCACCCTGAACGCTCTGAAATACTGTATATGAGGTAACTAAAAAATGAAAACATGAGAGAAGAAGCCGCTTCACGCTGTGTCGAGTTATGTCTTAACCCATTTGCTACTGAATTCTCACATTCCCATAGGCTTAATACAGAGATCACCCGGTTCCAGTAGGCAATGGGTTAAAAAATTATTTGAAGAAACTTAATCCCAGCTAGTAGAGGGTTAATCCCGTACGATTTACAAGCGTTATTAATCACGATTGCCCCCATTTCGGTAATTCTTCGATGGCGAGGCCGAATTTTTCAAAAGTTTCGGATATGGTTTCTTGCCGATAATTTGTATGTTAATTCCAACTGCTGCTGGCGATAAAATGTCAGGCAAACGAGCACGGTGACCAATATCAGACGAAGGTGACTTTTATTACACCTCGAGACACTTTGGTGACACAAGTGTGCGTCTATACCAACTTCTATTCGAGCCATTTTGATCATCGTTGATTAAACTTACTAAATTAGCCCGCGCTGTCAATACGGTATAATCAATCTCACTTCGCTTTTCTTAGCACGCCGGAAAAATTATCCCAGAAACTTTCAGGAAATCATCACTTGTTAACACGATCGAAACTCCTCGAAAAATCAACTCAAGGGCAATTTCAATATCCCTTTTTATGTCCAATAGAAATCGTGTTCAGATTGCATAATAGATGATCGTGATGTTCAAACGTTTCAAAAGCTGATGCACAAGGCGACTGAAAAGTGTTTCTTTAAAAATATTTGTTATCGTGTTTTTCTAGATTATCACTCTTTTTAATATTCACACACTTCAAAAGGTGACGGACATGGCTATGAGATTACCTTTTGTTGGTTTTTAAATTATTGGCGATTGTGTGCAAGATATCTAACATCGTATGGACAGTATATTCAGACGATATCAGGCCTTCTAAACGAAGAAAATGTATCAGCATAATTTAAAAAAAAAGTGTGAGGCATCATAATGTTTCAGCCAAAATCGATTATGGTCTTTGTTATGAATGATATGTTAGGAAGCACTTTCATATTCAGACTAATTAAACAAATCCTTTCTTAATATGAAAAGTGCACATACATATCATAAAAAAGACGCATCGCAAGTTTCGTCGTTTAAACTTGAAACCGAGGTCAATATCAAACCTATTTCCACAAACCAAACCCAATAAGATGTTTGTTTCACCTCTCGTCACATACATGGCATTCTAAGAATCAGAGAGTATACATTTGTTCCTAATCGTGATGTAAATCTCGATGGGATGGATTAAATGTCAATTCCTACTTCAGGTTTGGTCGTATGTTTAAAAGCCACTCCATCACCTGACACTTTCTCGAATACACTCCAAGGCCTTAATTGCGCGACACTGACGTTTTTATTATACGAGTAATCGAGAAAATTGATCTCCTTTATAGCTCTTGTTATACTTTACCTGTATTTAGCAATACTAATTGCCTCTTTGGCTTCGTGATCTAGTATCAGTAATGTGTAGCCAGCGGGAGGGGGAGGGATTATTGCTACCCCCTTTAGGTTCAATCGTTACACTAACGTTTTGCAAGTTCTGCCAGGAGTTAAGTAGTCTGCAAGAACAGACTTTAATTTGACAATTTTCCTCAATTCCTCAAGCCTTGAGGAGAGCCTAGATCTGTCAGTTTCCGCATTGACCGTATGGTACAGAGTATATTGTAGTCTCATACTGCAGATACTGTTACGGACACCGACGGACTGGGGTTTGTGCCTGCAATCTAGTAGGTAAATATGGAGTTCAGACCGTTATAGCAATAGTTTTGAATTAAGTAAGAAATTTGTCTTTAAATTCTTTTCTGAAAATAGTATTTTGATGTTATTCCCCTTGATTTTATTCTTGCTCAAATGTTATATTCATGGTATAAATAATGAAGAATATGCTTGGTTTAAATCATACCTTAGAGGAAAGAAACAAAATGTTGTCTTTCAAGGCTGCAGTTGATTGCTAACATTTACATGTTCAAACTGGGGTACCACAAGGATCAATCCTCGGCCCTGCGTTTACACTAAAAATCATCTCTGTATGCAGATAAACAGTTATATTTAAAAATGATGTAAAATTTACTCAAGTTCAGAATACTTTACAAGATTATTTTAATTTTTATTGGTAAATGGTTTGAAATTAATGGTATACATACATGTATACATCCGGATAAAACAAAGGTAACGGCTTTTGGCTCTAAAAGAAAATTATCTAACAAAGTTTTGTCAGTGAAATATAAGGATAAATTGATTGAATATGTTGATTCTTTAAAATATTGGGGGCGACATTATACTCAGTTGTTGCAGTCAAATCATATTTCAAATGTTTGTTGTAAAATATCACGCTCTATCGGATTTTTACGGCGTATAAAATGTTTGGTAACTCATAAAATTCTTATTATATCTGTATTACTCCCTTATTTTACCCTATATCGATTACTGCTGTACAGCCTGGGCAGGTCGCTCAAATAAAAAATCTTACAAAGATTTAACAATTACAAAATGCCTATGCAAGATTGGTTTTAAGAGCTGATTGGTATACATCTCAGTGTTTTTTTAAAAAACTATTCAAAGTCTGCATTCTGTTGAACAAAGAAATTAAGTACCAGTATTGTGTCCTCACATACCAGTTCCATTGTAAATGTAATCTTTGATCATCATACGCCAAACCCACTACTCTACCAGCTATTCTTTAAACTGTCCTCTATTGATTCGCCAACCAAATACAGATGACAAAGAACGGTCGTTTTCTTACATAGCTCCCTCTTTGTAAAATAAACTCCCAAAATCTGTAATCTTTAAAAAGAAATGTCAAGCAGTAACAAATGTGTTGTAATCACATAGTTGTTATCCTTTATTAAATTAAAGTGTTTTCCTTACTTTTGTAACTCTAGCAATGTCATTGTTTATATATGGCACTTATTATTTGTGTATGGATATTTTCTGGTATTTCGTGTTAAAGGTAAAGACCAGTATTGGAAACGCCCCAATTTCAAAAAATGAAATGGAAGCTCTCATTACCAATCATGTTAAAGAATATGTTTTGACTAATACATGATGATAAAAAAAAATGCCGGGAAACCGCCTACTAATTCATATATTTGGTAAATTTGTTTCTCTCATGGACTGTGAGAGATATAGGGTAGTCCCATATACATCTTTCTGTGTATAGTGCTTGTAACTTTACGAAGAATGGGCCAAATTTCTTATCATTTTGATGATTCCAGAACCTTGCAGATGCTAGATGCTAGATGATCAACCTTTTCTGATCGAATCCACAACGTTTCTTTCACAATGCAATCGCATGACCATAACTGGTATTTACCTTTAACTTAAACGTTCTTTTTCTCGGATTCACTCAAGCACTCATGAGTATATGTTCCTCTTCCTCTTTTCCCCCTTTTTTTCCTTCATTTTTGTAATTAACACCAGCTTAATATCAGAATGGAGTAATCCGCTTAAAGCAATTAAAAGGTATTTCACATAAACTTACCAACATGTGCCCATGTTCCAAATAGCTTTTACAAGTGTATGATAGCATGCTAACGTGGTGAATCATTCTAAAAAGGGTAATTCCCGATGGATTCTTAGATGTGAAATAAAGTCCACCATGGCATCCAATCGATTTAATTTACTCCAAACATGCCTCGATCAGAAAAATTCGATTAAGGATAGGAAATTTACGAGTTAAATTTGTGACCATCCCACATAACTTGGGAACTGTATGATTTCCTACCTTTAAAGTTTTTTCGAGAAAAAAATAATGATATTATGGAAATAGATGGATGAAATATAAACGGGGAACGATATGTGACCAAAAAAAATCAATAAGTTTTTCATTTCACTTCTTTATCGCTTTGAGAACTAAACGCAATCAATTAAAGTTAGTAGAAGATGATACTTTGTACAAAATATAATTTCGCTGTTTTTAAAATTTTGGAGGGTATATTTAGAAAAAAGAATATAATTGTTATCTTATATTGAATTGGAGTATAGATCGGGATAAACATGGTCGTAATTGAATCAATGGGAGACTGGAAAAAGACTATGGATAAGACAATCAATTGATTGATGAGAAGAAAGAATTGTTATATTAAAGGTATTACAAAGTTTTGGTATGGGGTCATGAATTTGTTTAAAATTAACATATTGGAAGCATATGCGTTCCTACAATATTCATTGATCGTTATCGCGGTTGAAATCGAGTCTAAAATTATGAAATTATAAATAATAAACTCTTTTTGTTATATAGCTCCCTCTCAAGGTCAAGATATTAATTTAGCTATGAAACAATGTTTCTTGACTAAAATCGACCGATTAGCTAATCCCGTTTTGAAATTATATATCACAACTATATATTCTGAGATTTTCATGGTCGCAGCTACCATTGCACGGCCATAGGCGCTATTTGAAATTTATCAAAATTTACCGGGAGCACCGGTAAATTTTTATATTCAATTTTTCTCGAAAACAGAAGTGTTTTAGGGACTAATTTTTGTTAGTGCTTATAATACATCCACAGGGGCATCCAAATATATAAAAATTGTAAAGATTCACTGTCCACCCAATTTTCAAAATTTCCCAAAACTTTGTATTACCTTTAAAGAGATGACGTAATCAACTTATCTTTAGATGCCAAGTTTAATATCTGTTGGGATATACCTATATCATGTATATCATGTATATAGTTTTTTAAGAAATAAGATTGATACGGACAAGGATCGAAATGGCCTGTTTTGGTGTTGTTGTTTTTTACCCAGAATGCATTTCTTACATTGTATTATCACGGAAGAGTTTGAATTTTTATTTGATTGGTCTTCTATCGCCCAATAAGGGCCAGAATACTGAATAAAGAAGCCATTATTTGCACTGCAATGATTGTCCAGCTTACTACTAATGGCACTTAGCCAACATAATTATGTCAGTCCCGCGTGTTGCCCTAGGTGTTTGTGCATAAGCAAGGTAACTAACATTATGCTCTACGAAGGAACATTCAAAGAGTATTTGAGGTCTAGTGCTAATAACATCGACTTAATTCATTTGATTGAATAAAGCTGAATCCTTAATTGAAGAACCAGACTCTTAAATTGATAAGAGGCATTGGTTTCTTCAGAGAAGGTTGGGTATTTGTTTGGATAAAAATATATTTAATTCACCGTTGCCGAAAAAATAAGTGAAATAGATAATATAATGATAAGCTATCTCAATAATTTATTCCCAAAATTGAATACGACGTCATAAGCTATAACGTTGTGCCATATAACCGTATCTATGTGCTTTTATTTTAATCTGTGATTTTCAGAAAGACTTGGTCATTTTATTATTCTTTTGATGATCTCAAAAGCTTACAATGCACTATTTATTCAAAATTATCACCTAATCAATCATTTCTCATGTCTTCTTTCTTTTTGTTTTATTGTATTTCGTTTTATTATAATATGATTTCATTCCATTAATCTAATCTATTCCTCAATGTTGTTTTTAAGGGATCAGAATAAAAGAGTAAAAGAGTTGTAGGAGATCATCTAGCCGTAGTCCATCAAGTCCATTTAAATCCACTCCAGTCGACCTTTACCTCTGATAATAATGTGCGAAGCAATAATCCAGCCAAAGCTGTGTACATTTAGTGAATGATAATTATTAGCTTAGATCATTTAAAAAATAACGTAGGACTTTTTCACTTTTGCTCCAATAGAAACAGATGCAGTCGATAACTATGACAATGACAATAATACAAATATCCTTCATTGTATTTAAATGTTTACCCCATTTATTCTCGGTTCTCTGTATTGATTACTAATTCACATACACAGAATAGCAACCAGTTGACCATTTGCTTTCCGTCGCTAAATGTATACGTCATAAAAAGGGAACAATGATTAGCCTTTTAATAAAAAAGACGGTACTTAGTCTGGCAGAGTACATTCACCTTACTTTTGAAAAAGATAAATTGCTGAGGACTTCAACGAAATCATATGAGAGGCAGAGATCTTTCCCAGCCTCGTCGGCCTAATCAGAGTAAACATTCTTAACAGGGAGCTCTCCCGACTCAGGGGCGGATCTAGCTTTTTGCTAAGGGGTGGGTTTGACCAAAATAATGACGATGCGGAGCATCGTCCACGAGCCGCGAAGCGGCGAGCCGATTTTTTTTTGGGTGTTTATTTGAACCCCGTAAGTGATGTTTTCCTGGCATCTATTAACACAATGGAGACCATAAAAAGCAGTGCATGATAACGTCTTTTTAAATCAAGTAACAGTTTAATACACAGTTATATCCAGAGTTATCATGTGTTTGGTTAAGTTACCAGATGAGTTGAATATCTTCTCACAATATTTGCACTTGAAAGGGTTTCTCTCCAGCGTGCGTTCTTTTTTCTTTCTTTTTTTTTTTCTTTTTTTTTTCCCTTTTTTTTTTTTTTTTTTTTTTCTGGGCCGCCCAAGGGGGGGGGGGGGGGTTTAAACCCCCTAAACCCCCCCGTAGATCCGCGCCTGCGACTCCCGGTTTGTCCTGGATAACGGAATGGGGAGGAAAAAGTCAATGCGGATAATTTATTGTGATGAAGTCATACGTCCACGTGACACGACCCATGTCGTCTGCTATTCATCAATGTCCAATCCTAGCGCCATTAGTGTCTCAAATTAAACGCTAATGTAACGGTGCAGGCTAGAAGAAATTAGCAATTCTTTTGTCATCAAGTATACCTGGGGCCTGTCTCACTAAGCGCTAAGATGCGTCTTAAGCGGCCTTAAGTCCTGTTATAGGACTTAGTGTAAGATGCATCTTAGCGGGAGTTTCACAAAGCCCACTAAGACGCGTACCGTACTTAGTACCCCTTTAACTAAGTTGCATACAGGTCGTAGCCTACGTCTCGTCAAGACGAGACGTAGGAACAGTTCTTAGTGTAATTGTCATGTGATAAATTTCGCGCCAGATTTGAAAGTTGTTGTAATTCGATCTCGATGATGGCCGATCTTCAAATATTGATGGCTTTGACGTTTCATTAAAGTATTTGAGAAAGTAGACAATGCATCGGACTCTAAATCATTGTCTGAATTTTCAAAAATGTTTCTTTGTCCGATAAAAAGTCACAGTTCGTAGGGGAGATTTTTTTTGCTGGCCGACCGACATAATACATCTCACCGGCTTCAAATTTTAGCACACGAGGATCGAGCAACATTTCACCCCCCGTTTCTTTTGTTTCCCTTTTCTCATCTTTTTTTCCTTCCTTTTCTCCTTATTTTCTTTGCTTTCTTTCCTCTTTTTCTTTTTTCTCTTTCTTTCTTCTCTTCTCTTACTTTCTTTCCTTTCTTTTCCTACCCTTTCCCTCTCATTTTCCACCCCCTTTCTCATTTTCCCGACAGTAGCGCAATTTTACTGACAATATCCTGGCAGGGGGGGGGGGGGGGGGGGGGGTCTCGCACCCCCACTTTAGCGACGTCCCTAGTTGTTATCCCATTATTCTTTAAAAAAATGCAATTTCTCATGCTCTCGCACATCTCTTCTACCGTTGTTTAATTCTCTTTCATTTTTTTTCCTTTCTCCTTTAACACACAAATTTATTTTAATGGTTCTTCTTGTGCTTTTTTTTTTTGGGGGGGGGGGGGGGGGGGGGGCTACACGCCTGGCAAGAGGGACCCAATATTATGCACATTGCAAAATTGCGTGCCACCCCCCCTTTTTTCCCGGTAAAAAAAAACCTTATATCATCCCCCTTTCTTTCTTTTCCCCTTCTCATTATTCACCTTTTCCTCTCCTCTCTTCCTTTCCCCCTTTCTTTTCTTCTCCCTCTTTTTTCTCTCTTCCCTTTTCTTTCCTTTTCCCCCTCCTTTTTCTCCTTTTCTCCAAATCAATGCAATGTAATCAAAGCATTTCTTCACTTGTCATGTATTTTACTTTTTCAGAATGACTATGTTGTAAAATTGACTGATATCTGAATTATCTCATCAAATCAAATGTCACCATTTATTTAACAACTTTTTTCTACAACAGGATATATTCATACGAGTACACACAAGTTGTACATAATGTGACAGAAAAATTAAATTTGTTAAAGGCCAGTAATTTAACTTTATTACACTCAAAAATAGCAAAGAAAAGACAACTTTTGCTATGGATTTTCTGTAAAGCAGCAGTAGTATTTATTATTCTGATTAAAAAAACAGTCCATTTCTATCATAACTGTAGCAGATAATATTCTTCTCGATTGATAAGAGTAAAAACTGGGTAAAATCAAACAACCTAAATTACATAATATAGGAGTTGCATGATGCATCACAAATGTTAGCTTAACATGTGGATAGATTAAAATGCTCTCACCTGTCTACCCATTGAACGTCAAAGATTTCATATTATTAACTACCGGTAGTCTTTCGGTGTCATCACAAAATATCTTTAACAATTTACAGAAGGGTGCACACTAATAAATTATGTTAAATGGTGCGACTCAGTTGATTTACGGAAATACTGTATTGTTCGTAATAGACGCACCTCCCACCCCCCCCCCCCCCTTATTCTTCACTTGAAAGAACAAATAAAAGACAAGTTTCTTTCAAATGGGTCCGCAGTTAAGTTTCCTATTCACGAATCATACAGTTATTAATTTATAATTAATGACCATGTTTTGATCAGCACGTGACCGAACAAAATTGAACTGAATTTTGGTGTACCTTTGGATGTTGTAATTTGTTAGTCTTAAAGAACATGACTTGATATATATGACACAGAGACCTGTATATATCATATAATAAGACAGTAAAGGTTCTCTGAAGTGTTGGGAGCCCCACAAACTTATTATGGCAAAATTTCCCTTACATTGCATAATGAAGTGAAAAAAGATATCATTTACCGGTAAGTTTAACACATATTTCTGCAAGAGTTTTCAGAAGTAATGTGTTTGAAGACAGATATTGATGACAGAATACAAAATTGAGGTTTACTGCATACAACAGAAAACCTAAATTTGTCTCTTCAATCATATTTATCATGTTTATTATGAAAATCATTGCAGAAGTGTCTGTTAAATGACATCCTCTTTCACACCATTAGACAATTTAAGTGAAACTTTGCCATGACATTAGTTGTTAATTTTGGTCTGCCAACACTTTAGAGGGGCTTTAATTAAGGAGGAGCTGCTGAATATACTTAATTTGGGAGGTAGCAAAATTCACCTCAAAACTTTGAATACAATTATGGAAAACCATGATAAATAGCGCCCTTGTTGAGTTGAATTAAGGAGATCTATGGCTGTGGGTTATTTGCTAGGGTATTGTGGATACTCCTTAGCTCTTCTAAAATTGATTTGCTTATATGTACTTGCTTCTGTTTAACTATTAATTTGGCCTGTTGTATTCTCAGCAGCTCCTCCTGAATTTCTAATTGCCTGATCTGTGCAGGTCTTTGTGTTAAAATTTCACGCCACTGATCAGACTGAGTAGACCGTAGCTGAGGCTGAGGAGGCCGAGGCTGACGATCACTGGGGCCTGGAACATTTTCATTAGACAAGCTCAGGTCCGTAGCCTCTGAATGCTGTTCACAAATAAACAACAATAACAGTTAATTCATAAAACAAGAAAAATATGTATCTCAGATTTTGCAATTGCTATATCAATGAATATGAATTTGGCAACTGTGATTGTAATGAGTCAAATTTTACATTTTTAGCCTCCCTGGAAACCTTACTATGTTAAACATTCCCACAATGTTGTATCCACTGGTAAGACCAAGTATAGGACCAAAATGTTATCTGCCTGTACATAACAACATGAAGACTACTAATGGCTTTCACAAGCAAAATAATTCGGACAAAAAAGATTGATGGATATTAGTCAAAGACCTTATTATTGAACATGCCATCCAGACCCATCCCACTTCAAAGCTATCATCACTTATAGCTCATGAATGTCCCATACCACTTGCTACTGATACACATGTTACTTCTGGAAGTCTCCGGGGGGGGGGGGGGGGTAGGGCACATTTACAGCAATAGTTGAAAATATATCACTTTTCCTAAAAAAATGTTGTAATGATGCAAGTAGGCCTACCCTAAATATGTCATTGATGACACGTCCAATACTGAATAAACTTAAAGGGGAAGTCCCCCTAATATTAAATTGGTTTTAATATAATCAAACAAATTAGATAAAGAATTTGATGAAAGTTTGAGAAAACAAATTTTTATGAATCTTTCAAAATCATGAAAATCAATAAATGTGAGGGGCTGCATGACATCATATTTAGAGACCGCATTGCCAATTTAACTCACAGATTTGAAGTACCATCCCTTTCTTATTTATTGTCCTATTTTTGGCAAACCTTCACTGAACTGTAAAACTGTTTCAACTAACTCCAATGATAAATCTCGCCTATTAAGCATCACACTCACCTGTCCTTGGGGCTTTATACGCTTTGGCTTTCGAAGCCATGTCTCGCCATTTCTTTCTTAATGTATGCCATTCTCTCTCTTGGCCACCAGCTGCTCTGAATGTGTTGCTCTTTTCCAGGTTCTATGCATGGAAATAATGTGGAAATAGACAGATTATATATTTAGGATTGGTTGCACTAAGGGTCTACATGGGTTGCCGTGTAACGATTAAAGCTTCAACTGGATAAATGTACTTTATTTTAAATACTTGAATATTGTAGCCTTGGATTTTGCAGTAGTGGTGGCAAAGTTAAGTGTCAGGTTTTCCATTTTTCAACAGACTACCATACCCAGCGATTTCAAGACTTTTTTTCTTTTTTCCCCCCTAACCCTAACCCTTATTGGCCTTAACCTCGCCAGATGAACCCCCCCCCCCCCCCCCCCCCCCCGGACCCACATTTAATCTTCCTTCTTTTGGTGAATTTCTCTGTCACATCCATGCATACCTTTCTTTCACCTTTCCTTCTTTGCTGCTCCCCTTTCCTCCAGTTCCAAACAGTTCATGTTTCTAGTAGCCACAACCTGCAGAAGCGCTTTAATGTCTATCCTTTGGAATTCCTTGCTTCTTTTCCTCGGCGTTTCCTAAAATTTGAGGAAAATGCAAACTAGTTATTAGGTCTAGCCTAGATCTATCATCTAGGCCTAGTCTGTTTATGTTTTATGAATTGCCCCATCAATTATAACATCATGTTATTGCCTGTTTGTCTTTTGACTAGGACCTACCAACTATGTTTACCTTTATAGACTTAGAGCACTTGAGTTTTATTAAATAGTCTAGAACTCTAAGCTGAATAAAACTTGGGTCAGTTGATCACTGCTATTTTTTCCAAAACTCAGACATGAAACATGTTTTTTGTTTATTTGTCCCAAAAGGTAAATGGAATAGATCTAGATCTAGATCTAGACCTTCTAGATCTAGATCAAGACCTTCTAGATCTAGGCCTAATCTTGAAGAAAAAAAATTTGTAAGCCTAGATCTAGACTAGATCTAGGCCTAGATAGGCTAGAGGCTAGATCTATAAAATCTAGGCCTAGGCTAGACTAGAGAGTAGAGTTCTATGTGAAACTGAAAGCTTGAATGTAACTGCGTGGCAACTATGATTATGAATAGGCCTAGACTAGATCTATGTCTTGACTAAGCTTTACCAGTAATTAGTTCCAGAGCAATGCTTAGTTAGGCCTAGACTAGGTCTAGATCTAGCGAATAGTGTCTGAAATAATTTATAGCAGTCACATTTCACAAAGTAGATCTAGAGATCTAGTCTAGTCTAAGAAGATTAGATCTAAGCATAGAGGTCTAGTCCAGGCAAGAGGCAAGACTCAGACTCAGTCAGAGTTGGCTAATTAAGAAGATTAAGAATAGATTTAGATCTCTATCTAGACTAGTCTAGACTACTAGGTCTAGATCTAGTATACTAGTCTAGGACTCAAGTACTAGTAGTAGTACTACTAGTAGTAGGCCTAGAACTGGTTAGGTCTAACATTTAGGCCTAGAATTTAGTTTGGTCGTGCATGAAAAATAGCTTGATGTAATCCGCGATCCCAGACTAGACTGACAGCGGGCTCGCTACCGCCACCACACGCACGGTTCACTGCCAATTAATCGGCTGCGATTCGTCGAGGTATCAAATACAACTTCCATCACAAACTTCCACTGCATACATTTCGCTTCCAATATTTTACTTCTATGTTGTCTTAAGAAAAAGTTTGATAACATACCTTCCCCATTTGTATCCAACAGTAGTCAAAATAATGTTAAACAATCACTTAAAGTGACAAAATTCAGCCTTCTTTCACTTTTTCGCCCCAGACGATGCAGACGAAAACTTAAGGGGATAAAATACTTATATCTTCACACAAGGTCGAAGGTCACGAAATTCGGCTTCGTAGAATCAAAATCCAGACATTTTATTGTTGAAGATGCGCCGCACACAGGACTTAGTAAAGAACGGTTTAGTGAAACTGAGAAACCAACAGGACGTCAGTAAGACCCGTCTTAGTGTATGACGCGTCGCAGCGACACTAAGTCCCGTTACACTAAGTACTGTTTAGTGAGAAAGGCCCCTGGAAGAGTGATGGTTCTTCGGGATTTAAACAATTTATACACGACTCTGGAATAATCCGGTGAATAATCGATCATTGGTTATTCACCATAATATACGCTAATGAGGCTGACCTCTGACAGGTATAACGGTCTGCTATATTAGGGAAATTACAGGGACAATTGTGACACGCGGTGTCACTAAGTCGTGAAATGAGGAAGATATGTCATGAAAACAGCAAGAATGAAGTCATTTTGTTGTCGCTGTTTAACATCAAAATAGCGGAAATTATCGCAAAATGAATTATGCGTCATCGATCTGGGACTCCTGTCGTTTAAAAAGTTGTAGGCCAGTAACAAAAGAGACGCCATTTTACTGATGTACGACTACGTCCGTGCCTTGTGGGAGCAATACGAAAATGCGAAAGTTTCTTTGAATTATTGGGGAGTTAGTCGATTACTTTTACGGGCTTGATTAGGGCTGGTATCAACGTAAATTGATTGACGCCTCGTGTGCGCAAAGGGCATTTATTATTCGAAGGTACTCATGTTTGTACGCAGTGACGCTCCTGGCACTCTTACCATGGGTCTTCGTCTTCTACTTTTTAGCACTTGCTGAGTCTCTTGTGAATTTGATGCGCAATTTCATTCTGCTGTCGATATTATTTCTGTATTGCATATCTTTCTTTCACAACAATGGTAAACAACAAACCCTAAAGTTTGAAATGTCAAGCGTTACTCCCCCTCCTCGCTAATCATGATATGACTGGCCAAAATAAACGCAGTGATTGATCAGGTGACTGCAGGTAGCTGACATTGCTCCCACAATATATGTCTCTTGTGGGATGATAATAGGGAATACGCATCTCGTTTCTGATCCGAATGAAAAATTACGACGTATTAGCCGCATGTACCCGAAGTGACATCGCATTCTGATCACAACGATGATCGATTATTACCAGACTCAGCAAAGAAATTCACTGATTCAATTAAAAAAGGACGTTTCGAGAAAAGTAATGAAAAGGTGTAAACTTTCTGCTCTAGGAATACCCTTTTATTTGTAATTGTGATGGATTGATCTCAAAGTATCAGCAGTTAAGAATTCAATTAAAAATCAAAACTAAATAATATATAAGGAATAAGTAAATTAAGAGTGTGATGTATTTTACGAGTCGCTGATTCCGAGAAGAGGGATTCATTTTCATCGGTGGTTATACTCGAATCAAAGAAAGCGAATGGTCGAATAATATCAACGATTAAGTAATTAAAGAGAGTGCTGTCCGATTCCGTGGAAGGAAACTTCAAAAAATGGTTTGTCAGAAACTGAGGTTGCACTAAAGATATAAAAGTCTTCATATCAAATGGCACGGACCCCATTTTAAATTCCCGAGGTAGGACCTGGGAATATTCCGAAAAAAGAATGAAAAGAAACACACTGGGTTTAAGCGCGGGAAAGGAATATGGATAAAGATGGTAACTTGTGAAGACCCGATCTACTTTTGACCGCGGAAGTTTCGAGTCACTGTCCAGTGCATGTCCATCGATCAGTATAGTTTCATCTCGTAAGCCCCGTTCACAATAGTATTAATGCCTAAACTGCCCTACCCCTCCTCCCCCCCCCCCCCTCCGGTAAAAAGAAAAAAAAGAAAAAAAGCCGCGCGCAACAAGAGCCCTTAGCCGTGTCAACTTATAGCTCTATTTATAAAATATAGTTGTCATGGTCTAGTCACTCTAGTGGATACTATATGGAGATGTAGGAGATGTGAGTTGGTCTAGCAATTCGTTCACTTGGTCCGCTCTCTGTCTTCGCCTACAAGCTGACTCAGGCGACCCCGTTTCGAAACTGAGTAACGTCTTTCGGATGGTGACGATAAAGGTTGGTCCCCAGACGTAAATAATCATATCTGATCGAAACAAGTCTGTACATGGTTCGCGGTTCGAACCCTGCCGTAGCAATAATAACCTTTGCCACTTTCCATCCAGGTGAAGTAAATGTGTACCTTGTAGGTATGGAGTCTTGGAATGCATTCAGCGCCTTCGGACAGGTGGGTTATAGCCAGGGAAGCATCTTTAGCATCCCATGACGTAGATGTGCGCGCAACATAAATATAGCTATTATTATTAGCTCGAGACATGAAGAATAATTTTCTAGGGGTATAATTTCCTCTCAAATTAACCTTAATCACTCCTCTCCATCGAACTTTCTATCATTTATTCTTATTTGTCTTTTTCTATTATTTTTCAAAACTGCTTCTTATTATCATTATCATTATTATTAGAAGTAATAGTAGTATTGTTTTTATTATCATTAAGTAGTTAGGATAACGCTGTGCCCCAGAGGCGAAGAGTGAACTGAATCACGGTCTTCTTCTTTCTCATCTTCATCTTCTCAAATTTTCAGTAGAAATCACCAACAGTTTACCAATAAAATGTGAAATAACCATTTTTTTCAGTGACACGTATTGATGACATAAATAATACGATCCCTGAAGCAAAAAAAGAAAGAAAAAAAGTATCGTATAATCATCATTGCCAGCTGGAAATGCCAACATAAAAGTGATGAATGACTTTCAGAAAATCGTGAATTGCTCAATTTACTTATTCCTACGTTTTCATTTTTCCTTTCTTAATGTGAAACACTGCGGGGTATTTTTGTTTCGTACCCCTTGAACAGCGATTGTAACATCAATTAACCTCACTGATCTCGGAACGAATATCGTTTATTAGAAATTATTCCTCCGATGTTATCCCTTGAGGGTATACTATATTCCTTTTTAAAAATCAATATTTTTATTTCCCAATGAAATTTGACATGGAGTAAATACACACTAAGAAATAAGGGTGCAATTGGGGTGCAGATTCGCAGCCATTACTCCTATTTGGCAGAGGGTGCTGAAATTGTAGCAGAATTGTACTTTTATTTCTTAGTGTGTACCTTTATAAGAAGAACGCGTATGAAATATGATAATAAAATGTCAGTATTTTCTTTGAAAATGAAAAAGAAAAGTTTATAATTATTATGGGGCGCCAAGACATTTTGTCATTAGTAATCCTATTGAATGATCAATTTGAACGATTGCTCTCGCGAAAGAAATCGGCTCCAAAAGGATGACTATAATAAATGATATGTCTTGTGTTTTGATTTTAATTGTATTACGAAGACACAACGGACACTTTCTAACAAAGATATTGAAAGAAAACAACTGCTTTCTACGTTTGCGTCTTAGGAGCTGTTGTATGCCCGTTGGTTTGTAAATATCTGCGCATTTCTTTCTCCCTCTTTGCTAGAGATAAATTACAGCTAATAGTCATACTTTGGAAATGTTAAATTTACAATCACGTTTACATAGCTATTTAAAGATATTTGTGCATTATTGCAAGATTATCATAATGGTATAATTTCAACGACGTTTCCAACAGCAGGGTGGGATCTAGAAAGGGGGGGGGGTGTTTCGGCGGTTAAAACCCGCCCCTCTTGGGCGGCCAAGTGAAGAAAAAAACAGTAAAACGGCGCGAATTTTGGAAACAAAATTGGTCAATCCCCCCCCCCTGGCATAAAGCTAGATCCGCCCCTGAACAGGGATAGGTCCCGACGTATATCCCCCTATAAAATTTGCAACACTACCTACAGCTTCCTAGGTACATCCCCGATCCGGGAGCAATTTGCCCCCCCCCCCCCCCCCCCCCCACCTGAGTAAAATAAGTAGCGTGCAATCAAAGGATAACAGATTAAACTTGGAAATGAATCGCATTAAATATGGTTTTGAGTGCACCTTTTCGCACTTCACTCGGGCGTGGGCCAGCATTAAAAAAATGCTTTATGGAATAAGTACCTGTTCCATTATAAATTTGCATTCGGGATTACCCAAAGGGAGTTACGAAACAGCAGATTTTCATCGAAAATCACGGTTGACCACTTCAATATTTCAATCGATTTGTTATAAATGTCAAATGTCGGTTTCAAGTTAGTCATCCGAAGTAGAGGTGAATAAGTATAATATTACCCTCTGAATATATTTCGGTTGTCATTTCTGTAAGTTTAGTATCTCGCATGAAAAAAACAGGATTGCTTAATGATGAGTAATCGTTTTTGTAGTCATGCAGGTTTACGGGTAAAATCAATCGTACCATATATTCAGAAGATAAAATCAGCCTTTATTTGCACGATTTGAAAGTAAAAACGCTAATTCTATTGTTTCATTTCATTAGCTTTTGTTACTCAACATCTGTTTATATATTTGAAACTTGAATCGGTATAATATGCGATTTGCAAACAAGACTATGTGTGATATTTGCAAATGTGAAGGGGGTGCTAACTAGTATTTGCAAACATCTAGGGAAGATTCCAGTGGCGTATTCAGACATTTATCTTAACGATACGGTTAGCTAGACAGTGGGGTTGGAATCCTACCGAGAGCTTAAAGTATGGTCAACTCTTGCATGTCATATTCCCACTGCAATTTACATCTATTACGGTCTTCAAACGAGGTTGCGAATGTGCCATGCCCCCCCCCAAAAAAAAAAATAAATAAATAAATAAATAAAAAAAAATATAAAAAAAAATAATACAAAATAATAATGATAATAATTAATAAATAAAATAAAATAAAGGGAGGGAAAGAAAAATCGTTGATGCTGGATTTGCCACTGGAATTCATCATGTAGTCGAATCAATTCTAAACGAATTCTGAAAGTGCACTGTGCACCAAATGCACTAAAAGGGCAACACATGTTTTTAACTAGTAAGAAGTTGGCACATCATTGACTTTCGAAGAAACTCTTCGGATCACAACCCGATGTTGATAAACCGGTAGCAATGTCGAACAAATTATAGATATCCTAGTATATTTGCTCAAATTCTCTTGACTGGACTAGAAATATTGTAGAAATCCAAAAGAAAGCCAATATCAGATTGTGCTTTGTTTGGGTAATGAAAAACTCGAGAGTAGATATCAAGCTGATAGCATTGATCTCTAGACCCTGATACAAAGTATATACTTTTGTTCCTCAGAAACAGCGTTTCTATACATATATATATATATAGAAACACAGTATACGAACGTGATTAGCGAGATGTCGCGTTTATCATCTCGTCACGATTCGAAATGAAGACCTTGGCTCTGCGCAGCTGCTTTGCGCCGTTGCTCGGAGGTCAACTACGGCGCGCGCTTTTCTATTTTCGATCGCCCTTCCCGTGGCTAACACCTGAGTTCATCGAGATCCCAGTTCGAACCTTTTGCCTTTGAACTCGCAAACATAATTATATGATCACGGCGTCAATTATTATAATAAATAGCGATACGTTTCGATCTTCTTGTAGTTGTAAGCGTAGCTACATGTGCACGCGATGACAATGCACTCACATATAGTTGAAGCACGTAATCGCATAATACGTGAACAAACGTAAACCGTAATGAACGAGTACGTAGGCATGATTGTACAACATGATGCAGCGCATGGCGCGCGCTATTTCTCTGAACCCGAAATTAGCCTGGGAAGGTCCGAAATATACACTCTTAAAAATACCTAGTCAGATTTTGATCAGATTTTCTAGTCACATTTTTTGACTAGATTTTAGTCATTATGACTAGAAATCTATCCATTTTCAAACAATTCTGACTAGTAATCTAATCCATTATCGTTCGTGACATGTTTTTTCGGTTCAAAAGGACTAGAAACTAGTAAGTGCCCCTGGGATCCTTTATTCTAGTCAGATTTGACTAGTTTCTAGTCAAATCTGACTAGACATTTTTAAGAGTGTATACGAGTTTCAAAACAGCCTTGCGTTTATCATCTCTCAAAAACGTGATTCTGGCTCATAGTGGGTATCAAAACGCAACCGTTTTGGCGTTTCAATATACACTAATATAAAGACGTAATAAAACGTGTTTGCGTTTATCAACATGCAAATTTGCTGAATCAGATGCACTCGCTAAGTTTCTGCATAGAGCCTTCTTGATGTTTCGATGTCATAATCACATACAGCTGGGTGTCATCGGCGTACATGACATGACGAATGTATCGATGGGGAGAGATGACCGCACTCAACGGACCAGTGTACATGTTATAATGTCGATGGATCCCGACATCCAGCATGAGTTTCAACGCCTGGGTCTACACATCGCTCCATACACTCTTGCATCCATTTAATATAGCGCCATCTTCGTCTACGTTTTCATTCATAGTTCAATGTACATACCACACACATGTGACGTAAAATGACTGAGGTCTCGTGCACCGAAAGTTTGCATTATTTAAACGCCTTTATTTGCCACATCCGTGCCTCCAAATGAATTTGCACAGGTCCAACACATCCTTGATCTTGTGGTACAACACATTTCCATGGTAACAGTCTTCAAAACGTGATAAACAATGGTTAAACAGATAACTAGAGGTTGAAAACTAATATGCCTTTCCACTGGCCTCGAAACTCCGAAAACACTTTTTCTGAACTTTCTCTGTCTCGCCGTAGATGGCGTAGTTCCCTAAAACTGCCATTAACATTCCGGCCCCTTAATTGTCTTCACTTTAAACAATACAATTACTAATCCTTACTTCAACAACAAATGTATCAACTCTGAACTTAAACCTGTAAGTCGTCTTACTACTATAAAGACACTTACTGTATGATGAATGTGATACCATACATGTACCTTTAACTTTACTATGAGTAATGCATCTCTGCCTCAGGTGTCCTTCACACAAACAATGGTCATTATACATGTATTCCTTGCATAACAAACAATTATTCCCAAAGTGATTATTCTCAAACCTTAAAATGCCAGCATGCATACTAGCCTGTATGTTTCTAAAGAATATCCTGCTTCATTAATCTAATAGCGAAACTCACACATGATCGAAAACCATTGACCTGAATTCATGATAAACCACTACTCGCCAATAAATGCTTCTTGCGTTCCCTCAACAATTTACCATCATGTAGCCAACAAAATTGCAAGTCAAACTATAATGCGTAAGTAGCTGCATATTCATGCAACTATGCAAATTCTCATCTGTAAGTACACCTTTTTTGTTGTTTTGTTTCGTTTTTGGTATTTTTTTTTTTTTTTGCAAAAGAAATTAAACAAACACTAGTCAACTTACTTATTAACCTACCGGTATTCGTTACTAATGTAGATTTCCCCCTTAATACATTATGAATACAAGCTCTTCACTCAACAAACCAATGTTATACCTTGCCATTGGTAATTATCAAAAAACAAACAAAAAACATTTAACTGTGTCTCAGAACAAAAAACTGATTTCTTTAAAATTGCATTCCAGTCAAATTATCAAACATTCATTAACCATGCAAATATCTTCACATCAATAAAGTACAAGTCTTGAAATTATCATAAATTCAGTTTACTCCCTAACTATTAGATACATTAACCAATTATACCATTGTATATCAGTTTTTAACCTAAAGTTAAAATCAATAATACCTTACAACAAAGCCATTCAAAACCATGAGCCTTTGATCATAATAAACATAATACATAAACTCCCATGGCTATAATAATGTGTTCTGATCCCAGTGTTTGCTTAAACAGGGATTGACGGTACTTTCGTCATATATTCTCAACTCTTTCTAAGTTCACATGGTACTGTGTACAAACAAACAACTATGATGTATTGTCAACAAACATTATGCTGAGTAAACTATGACTTTAAACAAACTCATCATTTAAGAAATCTTTGTTATTAAAGTTGGTACAATTATTAATTGATATACAATCTGTCTTACAAATGTTAGAAAACATATACACCTGTATGACAATGTCTTGTTGTCAGGTATTCAACAAATGTAACAATGTAACAATAATTCACATCACCAAATTGTATGTGCACTTCTTTCTAGTGATTACTCTAATGGTCTTTTTATCCCAACAAATTCACAAAACAAGTTCAACTTTATCCAGCTTTGGTGTGACATGGAATCCAACCTACGTACAAACACAGCTACATTGTACATGTATTACAACCTGTAAGTAACACTAATTTGAATTGAACAAGTCAGCCATTGTTCCTGCACAAAATGCATATCTACCTTTGGAAATCTAAAACTTTCTCCAAACTGATAATTCCAAATCTGAATTATATGAAATCGAGGTGGCTGATCAAAAAACAAATAGTGTCACTGCACCACTTGTGCTTTAATACCTGCCAAAATACAAAACATAATTTTGCAATTTTATCAAACGTTAAAAACATTGTTTAGCATGACAAAACATAAAAAATAAAAAACTTATTCAATTTCACAAAATCTTAAATACTCATTCAATGTAAACATTTTATATAATGTCCTCCTGTCTTGTTGCTATTCTCTGAAAGTTTATGGAACATGGACATCACAAATTGTTCTTCATATGTCTTGTTTTTGTTCGAAGTTTGCAGTTAGTGAGATTCTTCTGAAATTACTTTACCAGCTGATCATTTATCACGCTTCAAACACTTGAATCTGCATCCAACTTGTTTATCTGATGGAGTAGATTATTCTCCATCACAGAAGAAACTCGACTCGCGATTTATGAATTGCTTTCAACACACGGTGCTTTAATGTTGCTGGAAATGCTCTTGATCCAAAAAATAAATTGACGTTGATCACAAAATAATTTTCATTGGCGGCGCTTGGCTCGCACCAATTTCACAAATGTATTTTATCACAATCCAAATTATTCTCCGTCACGGAAGGAACTCGACTCGCGATTTATGAATTGCTTTTAACACTCGGTGCTTCATAGTTGCTGAAAATGCTCTTGATCCAAATAAATTCACGTTGATCACAGAATAATTTTTATTGGCGGCGCTTGGCTCGCACCATTTCACAAAGTATTATATCACATTCCACAGGGCGGTTGCAAAAGTCGACGTTGATGACAAAATAAATTTCATTGGCGGCGCTTGGCTCGCACCAATTTCACAAAGGTACTTTATCACATTCCACATGGTGGTAGCAAGGCTCCAATTTTTTTTTTTTTGATCCAAATTAAATTCACAGTGATCCAAACTTCACCAAAAAAAGATACAAGTTGAGCACTATTCTGCTTCCAGGAGCGAACACAGCTTTATCACTGGCCTCGTGAGTGTTGTGGATTTTGTCTTTATCATTGCACTGCGAACTAGACCATCTTTACCCGGATATACTTCCTCCACTCGTCCCATCTGCCAGGAACATCTAGGCGCGTCCTTATCAGCAATCAAGACGACGTCTCCCACTTGTAGACTGCGATTTGGTTGGGCCCACTTCTGCCGTTGCTGCAAGGTAGGAAGGTACTCACGCACCCATCTCCGCCAGAAGGTATCTGCTAGTAACTGCATCTGCCGCCATCTTTTCTTAGAGTATACATCCTTCTCTGAGAAGCGCCCTGGGGGTGGACTTGTAGTCATCTTGGCCTGTAGTAGATGATTAGGTGTAATGACATCCAGGTCATTGGGGTCATTTGAAGCTCTGGTTAGGGGCCGACTGTTTATAACTGCCTCTATCTCACACATTAAAGTGTGAAGCTGTTCATCACTCTGGGCAGTTTTCAAGTACTGCTCATGTAGTATGGCATGAAGGATTTTTCTGATAGTTCTTATTTGTCGTTCCCATACTCCTCCAAAATGTGATGCAGCAGGTGGATTGAAATTCCACTGAATTCCACGATTACAGCAAAAGTTCATGATCTGCTCCTGACTCCATTCCTGTAGAGCCTGCTTCAATGCACTACAGGCACCCACCAAATTTGTGCCATTGTCTGAATACATTGTCTTGACAGAACCTCTTCGACTAACAAATCGTCTTATGGCATCTATGGCAGAACTGGTGTCCAAGCTGCTTGCCACTTCTATGTGTATCGCTCGGCTGGTCATACAGGTGAACACAACACCATAACGTTTCTGCATGCTTCGACCACGCCTCGTCTCGAAAGGTCCGAAATAGTCCATGCCTGTATATGTGAAGGGTGGTTCACATGCTGCAACCCTAGGCCTTGGAAGATCTGCCATCTTTTGTGTGTTTGTTTTGGCTTGGTACCTTCTGCATGTAACACATTTTCTGATGATTGTCTTTGTCAGCACACCTGCTCCAATTATCCAATACTTCTGAAGAAGTTCTGCTAGCACATGGTTTTGACCTTGATGTGCTACACTTTGATGAACATGTCTTACTATCAAGGTAGACACATGGTGCTTTTTGGGCAAGATCACCTGATGTTTTGCATTTCCATCAATCTCGGCATTCCTTAGTCGTCCGCCAACTCTCAGTACTTTGTCATGCAGTTCTGGATCTAGCTTTATGATGCTGCTGCCCTTGCGTATGGCCTTTCCTGACTGTTGATTTCCCTTCTGATTTAAGGCTTCTATTTCTTCCTGGAAGGACTCAAATTGCACCCACCGGACAATAGCCAGTTCTGCACCATTCACTTCTGCTACTGTAAGGGTGCCAGTACACACTTTATCTGAGGACAACTTGGCCCTTTCCTTCAGCTTTTCTTTGAGCCTTAGCCACCAAGCAACTGCCCTTCGTAATCTTGTCCAATCTGAGTAGTGTGATATCAACTTGTTCACGGCGCACTCTTCTCCTCCAGTCTTTGTTGAACCCATCATACAGTTCTTCTTGATTTCAAGTGGTGCGTTTACATCATCTGTGACTTCATCATTTGTCTTGGGCCAATCTTCTTCCGAGTGCAAAAGAAACTCTGGGCCGTTCTTCCAATCTTCTCTTAGCAAGAATTCTTGCACCTTCATTCCTCTCGAGCTAACATCAGCTGGATTGAGGCTGGTGTTCACATAGCGCCATTGGTCAGGAATGGACCCGTCATGAATAACTGCTAACCTGTTGGCTACAAATGTTTGAAACCTTGCTGTTTCATTCTGGATGTAGCGCAGAACAGTCATACTATCTGTCCAGTAGTATGTTTCCTTCACCTGTATTGTCAGTTCCCTTTTGAGCATTTGGTTAACTCGCACGGCAACACATGCAGCTGTCAACTCCATTCTAGGGATGGAGACTTGTTTGATTGGTGCCACTCTTGCTTTACTCATGACGAAGGAAACCGTTGTCTCTCTCTTATTGTTGACAAGTCTAAGGTAGGAGACCGTCCCATAGCCAACCTCACTGGCATCAGCGAAGTGATGTAAGGAGACCTCTGCCTGCTCATATCCTGATGGTCTAAGGCATCTATCCATCTTGAACTCTGACAGCCTTGGAAGATCTGCCAACCATTCCTTCCATAGTTCAGCTTCTGCTCTGGGGATTTCCTCGTCCCAGCCAATTCCCTTTCTGCACAGATTTTGAAGAAGAGCCTTGGCTACTAGGATGACTGGGGCTACAAATCCAAGGGGGTCATAAACTGAACTCAGACTTGATAGCATTCCTCTTTTCGACAAAGGACGTAGCTTGGTTTGAATGTTGACACTGAATGAGTCTGATTCCGCACACCAGATAATTCCAAGTGCCCTTTCTTGTGGTAATTTTTCCTTGTCGAATATCAGCTCTTGGACTCCACTTGCCCGTTCCTCCTTGGGGATGGCCTCTATGACTTTTCTGTCGTTGCTGATCCATTTAGTGAGGTGAAATCCTCCTTTTCTACAGGCTTCCTGCAGATCTTCGGAGAGTTCTGTGGCCTTCTTTGCTGTAGAAGTTGAGTAGAGGCAGTCATCAACATAGAAGTTGTGCTTGATGATCTTTGCAACATCTTCTTTCTGGCCATCTGCAGTGCGCTTCAATGCATAGTTGGCACATGCAGGTGATGATGTTGCCCCAAAGACATGCACAGTCATTCGATGCTCCTCAATTGGTCTTTGGATGTCTCCTTCAGGCCACCACAGAAATCGCAGGAGATCCCTATCATCCTTGGGGATTCGAACCTGAGAGAACATGGCTTCTATGTCCGCCATTACAGCCACCTTGTCCTGCCGAAACCTGATAAGAACACCAACGAGGCTATTTGTCAGATCCGGCCCCTGTAAGAGTTCTGTATTCAGTGACCGGCCTTTGTACAATGCTGCGCAGTCATACACGACTCTCAACTTCCGTTTCTGTGGGTGGAAGACGCCATGATGTGGAACGTACCACACTCTTCCATCATCTCTCTGAATCTCGTCTTTCGGGACCTTCTCTGCGAATTTTCTGTCCATAACCTTTCCCATGAATTTCATGTACTCTTCACGGAAGGGTGGCTGTCTTTCAAATTTCCTTCGCAGGTGTTGTAGACGTTGCTCAGCTTGTGGCTTGTTTGTTGGTAAAGAGACATTCTTGTTCTTGAGTGGCATGGCAATCTCGAAGTGTCCATCAACATGCTGTAGTGAACCTTCCACAATGTTCAAGAACCGTTGGTCCTGTATTGATCGTTCAGGAGTATCCTCAATTAACCGCTCACTGAAGTCCCGGTTGAACATGCTGATCATCTGTTCATTTAGGTCAGTTTTCACCGAAATCCGGTGAGATGAAATCCGTTGGGGTCGATTGGCTCTCTTTGCACCACACACTGCCCATCCTAGTACCGTCCTGAAAGCAAACGGGCCACCATCTCGACTGTTAATCACTTCTAAGGGCTCTGCAGCTTCAGGAATGTTGTTCCCTATCAACAGGCCCACTTCTGCATCGAGTTCTGGAAGTTGAATCCCACGAAGATACGAGTACTTATTCAATTCTGCGGATGATGGCACCTCTGTTTTGCTGATTGGAATGGCCTGCACATATGCTTCGTCAATGTTGATGCTTGTTTTTTCTTCCAAGTCTAGTACCTCTAAGTCACTGATAACCTCACAATTGGTAAGCCTATCCTCCGTCAGGGTTTGAAGCTGAATCCTCCCTTTCCTGCCAGTAAGCTGCAAGCTCTCCTTGACTTCTTGTGTGCAGAACACTGCATTACTCCCATTGTCGAGAAAGGCATTGGTTCTTATTTTTCTACCAGTAGTTCTGGATCGTAGAGTTACTGGAATGATGATAGGGAGTGTGTTCGATCCTTCCTCCATGCTGGTCAAGCTTCGTTTAACCCTTTCGGTTGAGATGGATTCATCTGCTACTGCCGAGGCTTCCTCTTCGTGTGGCACTTGATTACTAGTAGCTTGTTCTTGTGGTGGCTCTTGGTTGGTGGGCGCCCGTTGGTATTGTTGGTATTGCTTGTGCAAAATCGTAGGGTGCGACGAATTGCACACAGCACATTCCAGCCTGTTTTTGCAATCCCTTGCAAAATGCGAAGACTTCTTCAGGCATGAGTAACAAAGTCCCTGGGACTTGCAAAATTGCAGACGTTCTCCGTATGGTTTGCCTCCAAGTCTCTTACAGCTGTCTAACATGTGGGTTGATGTCTTGCAGTAAAGACAGTACTGTTCTGGTTTGACTGACACGTTGTCTGGCTGGTTTACATTTGCAGAAAAGCCACGCCTTTCATTTCTTGGCTTTGCATTCGTAGGGCTGGGTTCTGTCTTCCTTTGTGGCCCTTTAATATTCCCGTATACAGGATTTGAGAGCACTCGAGCCTCCTTGGACACAAAGGATACTGCATCGGCAAACTGAATGGACAGGCCCCTTTCCTCTTGTATGTAGTCTGCCCTTTGACGCCACTTCTCCCGTAGGCGGTATGGCAACTTGGACACCACCATCCGGATATTGTGGGAATGATTGATCTCATGGCATTGTCCTAGATCTCTTGCTGTGTTGAGCAACTCTGTCAGGCACAAAGAAAAACTGGTCAGTTTTTCTACCTCATCAGCCTTTATTTCCGGCCAGTCCTCTACCTTTCCTATAATGGCGTCTGTGATGCGATATTTATTTCCAAAGGCCTTTTCCAACATTTCTCTTGCCTTTGCGTATGCTGCCTCAACATTCACATTGCACATGCAGCTGCGCACCATGGTGTTTGCCTCACCTCTTGTGTATTGTTCGAGGTAGTAAAGCCTGTCTTTGGGATTGTTAGTCTTTTCTTCGACGCTATGTTGGAAGGCTCTCAGGAAGGCATTGTACTCCAGCGGATTACCATGAAATGGAGTAAGTGTTCTTTGTGGTAGGGAAGATCTCATGTGACACTCTACCAGCACCTTTGTCAGATCATTCTGCTGCCTCACTACCTCATTCTGCTGCATTAAGTAGGCAGTGAGATCAAATTTCTTCGTTGGAGTGTCTGGCGGAATGGCTGTACTTGTTTGATAATTCTCTACACTTGGTCTTCCATGTGTTTCTGCACGTCCTGGTGTAGCTGGAATATCACATTTAACCTCGTATTCTGGGCGAAGATCTTCTACAACCTGCCTTTGCTGACTTTCCGCCTCTATATTTTCAATGGCTGCAAGTCTGGCGTTTGTTGCAGCTATCTCAGTCTGTAGCTCAAGCTGCTCCCTCCTTCTCTGGATGAGCTGCATTTCATTGTCCAAATCATGTTTCATCTGTAAGGCTTCAGCCTTTATTCTTAGTTCTGCTTGCCTCGCAGCAGCTTCAATCCTAGCCTGTGACGCAGAACTTCTGGTACTACTCGCATTGCTGGTGACAGACTGAGCACGTGAATCCCTCCTTCTTGGTAAGAAGCTTGCAGTTGCCTGTCCAATATTTGACACACTGTCACTAGATTTCACGTCATCGTACCTTGTTGTTTCATACTCAGATTGTATCCATATCATGTCCGATGCCCGACTTTCTTCATGTGGAGTTGATCTTGTTTCTCCAGATATGCCAGTATGTGTAATTACATGCGTAGTTTGGTCTGGTTTTTCGTTCTGATTACTAGTACGGGCTTGGGCTGATGACAGCCATGCCAAATCATCATTGCTTTCCGCCATTGTAAGCTCATAATCTGCAAACATTGCTCCAATGAAATCATAAACCAGCTACCATTTGTACTTCAAGTCATAAGTTCCACAAAACTGGGCTTCTATTTATCTTTCAATATAGTCTTAAAAGTACTTCATAAGTTCATTTTCAAGTTCTGCTAGTTTTCAACTGTTATAATGTCGATGGATCCCGACATCCAGCATGAGTTTCAACGCCTGGGTCTACACATCGCTCCATACACTCTTGCATCCATTTAATATAGCGCCATCTTCGTCTACGTTTTCATTCATAGTTCAATGTACATACCACACACATGTGACGTAAAATGACTGAGGTCTCGTGCACCGAAAGTTTGCATTATTTAAACGCCTTTATTTGCCACATCCGTGCCTCCAAATGAATTTGCACAGGTCCAACACATCCTTGATCTTGTGGTACAACACATTTCCATGGTAACAGTCTTCAAAACGTGATAAACAATGGTTAAACAGATAACTAGAGGTTGAAAACTAATATGCCTTTCCACTGGCCTCGAAACTCCGAAAACACTTTTTCTGAACTTTCTCTGTCTCGCCGTAGATGGCGTAGTTCCCTAAAACTGCCATTAACAGTACATGATAAACTCCAATGGTCCTAAGACAGACCCTTGAGGATCACCCCAGGGAAGGGAAAATGGTCTGGAAATAGAGTCATTCACAACGAGTGCTGTTTGCGATGATCCAGGTACGAATCAAGCCACTTCAGAGCACACCCCCTTAATGCCCTAGCCTCGGAGGAAACTACCAATCATAGTTGTATGATCAATAGAGTCAATCGCAGTTCGCAGTAGTATAATCAAGGAGCATCAGAGAGACGGTTATTTAATACTACATGCAGTTTTATATTTAGAATCTAGTTAGTATGTGTATACTTGATTCTGCAATTTCCATGTATGCGTGGCCTGCAGTATGCATTATAACATATACTCGCTCTAGAACATTGTTATTATTGTGTTACACTTTCTAACCAAAGTGTATTCCATACCCACTCCTTCTTAAGTAGGTCCCCGTGATGATGGGCAATACGGAAAAGGTAGATTGATGACTTGACAGTCATTGAGGGCGACGCTTTTTTTTTAGGACAACGGTTGTTATCTGTTAACGAGACAAGTCACGCATCATTTAACAAGCATGGCCGTTTACCTCTACACCCCGATTCTCTACTTTGTAGAAAGTCTTTGGCAAGTAGCTTGACGGCTTTTACTCAAAGGTCATTTAGAAATCATAACAATACCCAAGACAAAGTAATTCGAATGTCAATGTACGAGAACTTCTGTAATTGTAGAGTACACCATACATGTATGAATGTGATGAATATTCCATGACGTTCATGTTAATAGGATTCTACGGACATCGCTTTGCTTCTAAATTTTAGCATTAAAATTCAGAGAGGGTTCTTTTTAACATTTTGTTTATAATTATACTCAGCATAAATAAGGCCTTCTCCAAGCAATTAATCAGCCTCAAGCTAGGTAATTTCCCTTAAGATATAACGTGATTAATTATTTGTATGCAGCAACAACAATATTTTACATGTCGGTAAAAATCGAGTATGATATATTGTTTTGATCTGCGAAACAGTTATATATTTTTTTGGGTCAAGATGATTCCTTTTATGTACCATTACTGAGACCTTCTGGGGTATCCTGTTGTCCCATACACGGAATACAAAGCGCCTAAAGCAATAAGGTTCACAGTTTTCTGGATACATCTATACACTTCTTTTTTTTTCTGTCAAATTTGGACTTTCCTACCTATATTTTTTACAGTCTGTTCGACTTATAAATACATTTTAAAGGCTTTACAAGGAACAAATTCTCTCTCTTTATAATTCGTAATTTTTTTTGAGACCTCATCTCTCATACCAAAATGCAATCCCTCTCCCCTCTTTTTTTTTCTTCAACAAACTTGTGCGCCTGGTACATTCCATTGTCAAGCCTTACTGGCTTGTACAGATGTACCATTTTCCATTTGTACTATGGTTTAAACTTTTTGTATTTTCCCTATACATATATTTTGAATGTTATTATGTCAATTTATATGTAATTTCGATATTGTTATCTGTTATGATATTCCATCTGTTATCTTATTCAATTTCTGTTTATTTAAGCCGCGGGTTCTCCATTTTCCTGAGGAGTAGCTCCACTCCGCCTCATCTCACCGAAAGGTGTTTAAACGAAAAAAGATAATAATTATTTTGTCTTTGCTTCTTATGAGCCCCTATGAAACGTGATGAAAGATGCCTTACCAACCATCTAATCCATATTTCTTTGGGAGAACTGTGTCACTCTTATGATTTGTTATACAATACTGTCTATATCAACACTTCGGATCCGATTTGCGTCATAGGACACAATATTAATTAGTCACTAATATACATTCGTTGACCCATCTGCTTTATTTGGACCATGTGAATATGGCATACTCGGACAATAGAACACTCATACAAATAGACCTGACGACTATTTACCTAAGGATCATTCGGACTGAATAATCAAAGATTTGTCCATTTCGCGAAATTAGGCCTTCAATACAATGTCATATAAGCTGCGTTACAAAAGTTTGTTTCTGTGTCATCCCAATCGGTCTTGTGGGATGTCGGTATGAGCTGTCGATCTCGTGGGCTGTCTGTTTAGTAAACCCTCATACGGTCAGAATGTCCACGAGACCGATATTGTCCGTCTAATGTGCTGTCGGACTATTGGTCAAACTACCACGCCCTCTTCAAAACCTGAAAACCTGTATAATATGGTGGGGTAACAATTAAATCCTCTACTCGATATTTATCTTTAATAACATAAGAACTTGATACCTTTTAACACAATTATAATATTACTGACTTTCTCTTAAACCATACATAGTATGGAGTGGTTTCTTCAAAATAAAATTAGTGTTTATAAAGAAAAATCTTTTATGGCATTGGAAATCCGCAGGAGACACTTTTTGGCCTTCTCGCATATGATGATCTCGATTGGTTTTGAAGAGGGTAAATCCATTTAGATACGAAATCAAACATCATACAGGCAGTTGATTAAATATAGGCCTATTATGACGTATGACGATTGATATTGATTACTTTCAGATTCATTCTTAATGGAAGGATGTCGTAATTTCAACGAAATAGTTTTTCCAAAGTATTTGCAAATCCCTTTCCGCCTCCATCTTTGGGTATTTTAAGACTAATTGGTCAAACAAGTATCTCTGCCATGATGTGTACTCAAAGGCGGAAAAGCTAGGAAATCGACGTTATTTATTCCAATTAACTCGAGAAAGATAGCAAGCTTAAAAAAAGAAGCAACTGTATTATGACAGACGTACTCTGGAGAATTAAATATAAACGAAACGATTATGCATTCGAGTCTTTGATGAAAGAGTTATTAACTTTATATTTGGCCTGATAGTTGTAAAGAGGTTGGAAATTAGATGATCGCGTATCAGGATGACTACCCCGAACTATCATCCCGGACAATCAACCCCAAGACTATTAACCCTGGACAATACTCTAGAACAACTACTCCGGCAACTTCCCCGAAAAACTACCCCTAAGACAATTACATTCTCGACATTTGCCTTCAGAAAACTATTCCCAAGGATGACTATTCTCCAAAAAAACGTGAAGGGCATTTTAAAATGCCCCCTTTCCAATGCGTAGGGGACATTCCCCTTCTCTTGTCCCCCAGGATATCCGCCCATGGTGCCATGTGAAAGTGATAAGGGACAAAAGATAAGTGCAAACTGTATAGTTCAAGCACTGCTTTGAATTACCCCATTGGTGTATGCACTACTTGCCCCCACAGACTTGATTGGCGCAAGAAAAAGCGCAATCGAGATGACTCCTTTTGTGCAACAAGCAGTATTCCCTTTCGAGTCGTCATTTTGCTGACATAGGACTGCGCCAGTGACTTGCATTATCTTTGACGCGCCATGTAAGGGTGAATTCGAATAAAAACTAAAGATATGAATGGACAGCGTAAACATGACGTGCAGTTAATACCAGTGGCGGATCCAGGGGGGGGGGGGGGCCCGGGGGGCCCGGGCCCCCCCCCCCCTTGAGAAAAAAATCATGTAAAATCACGCGATTTTTTCCTTTTTTGGGGGTTGGGCCCCCCCCCCTGGCGCTCAAGGGGGGGGTGCAAATTTTAAAATTTTCGAGGACCAAAAAAAAAAAAAAAAAATGTGCTCACTACCCCCCCCCCCCCCCCCCCCCCCCCCACTGAGCGACTTTTCGGCTGGCTGAGTCGTTGCGATTTTTTTTTGGACTCCAAAAAAAAAAAAAAAAGTGTCCGCTTACCCCCCCCCCCCCCCCCCCCCCCCACTGAGCGACTTTTCGGCCGGCGCGATTTTCAAATTTTCGGGAGCAAAAAAAAAAAAAAAAGTTGGGCCCCCCCCCCTTAGAAATCCTGGATCCGCGCCTGGTTAATACCGTATGGGTTTATTGACTTAATTGCACATAACTTAGTGGCACAGATTATGAACTGGTTACCTTTATATCAGCGCAAGCAATAACGCAGTCTTAATGTCACTTCATACGCAACGGGCTTTGAATAGTTGTGAGAAGTTTGAAAAAAATATTTTGTTAAACAAACGCACTATACTGCGGCGTCGTCGGCGGTGATTGTGGTGGAGCTGATAGTCCCAGCACACGCGGAAATGTACGTATTCATGTCACAATATCCGAAAGTCTTCCGACTTCATAATAGATGTCCCAACTTCCCCAGAGCCCCGCGAGATTTATTGCACTCTCCAGAAGAAAGTAATGTATTACGAGCACGTCGCAGACTAAACGATCCGTCAGAATGTGACGGGTGTGTGGCGCTTTTGATAGGTCAAGATTTATTCACCTAAAAAGATTCATAACTTTTAAAACTTTTTCACACTCTTTTGCGCTCCAGTTACATATTATGTTGTCCTCCACACCCTCCCTCTCTTGCATATTGCCATTTACATTGGTATCTACCTTACAGAATTGTCTACTTTATATAATCTTCACTCCATTACAATGTAATTTTACATCCAAATATGTACATTAACCAAAATATCTAACAAACCCTTTAAACTTGAGGGAACTCATTTTTGCCTTCTGATTTTTATTACTATTGCATCATCCGACTACATGAAACTTGAGATTGAAAAATTACGATAACCATATAACGTCTGGCACAGTAATTTTTTCATCTATGTTATTCTTTATCTTTCTTCCCTTTTTTCCTAATATTGGATTATTGAAATTTGAGTAGCTGTTTTGATACAGCAATGCCCGCTGCACATAAGGCGTCATATCGATCGCTGATCGAGACTTAGAAAGCAATCACAAAATACGCCAGTATTGAGTGGGTGCACTTTTCGTTTGACTTTGCTTTGGCGAATGATTTCAGTACATTTGAGTGTGTCCATGTTGTAAACAAGTCATCATTTTTTTTTCTTTATTAAATCCGGTTGCTGTATATCGCCCACCACCATCACAGGCAAATAGACTCTCTTTAGAATGCCTTGGTACACTGATGAGATTCATCTTGAAGAAGAAAGCGCAGAGCTGAAAGGAAGTGGCGCCGGGATAAGTGAGTCTGCAACAGATCGTAATAACTACCTATTAAATTGCTTAACGTGAAACATCAAATCTGATTTGCTGCACAAAGATATCCTATTGTCTACATTGTGTTGTCTACTTCTGATACCAAAGAAGTATACAGAACTATAGATCATCAATTGAACCGGAAGACTTTGTGTCTTCCTTTTCATGACTGTGCTGAAACCTTGTGTAACCAGGGGGGTGTTTCACAAAGATCCTAAGTTGAACTTATCTCTAAGTCGGACTTAACACTTATGGAAAGCCGTTAGCATCTTTGAAAATATTTTGTAAAAGTTATTTTCAAAGGCATAAATGTTGATTAAAATCATTCTTATTTTCTATTATCAAGGAGATCTCATGTTCTTGATGTGAAGTTTATGGAAAAGTCTAAAATACTTGAATTTCTGCTTTTGAATATATTTCATTTTAAGGCTACAAATGGCTCTCCATAATTTTTAAATCCAACTTAAAGTTAAGTTCTACTTAGGATCTTTGTGAAACACCCCCAGTTCTCTACATTCTTCGCCAACAAGATTGAGAAGATTCAAAGAAGACTGGGGAATAATTCCTCGAATTCTGAACCATCCTTTGAATTTAGACCACTTTCCTCTCCACGTATGGTCTGTTTCGATCAAACAACTGAAGATGAGATACTGAAAATCATCAAGGGATCAGCGAGTAAGTCATGCAGACTAGACCCTATTCCTACATAGTTCTTGAAGGAACATCCATGATCTTCTTCCCATTATAACCGAGATAGTCAACTACTCGCTCTCATCATAGTAGGCCAATGCTCTCATCTGGTATCTTTCCATCGACAGTGAGATCTGCGGTCATTCAACCACTTCTCCAAAAGCCATCCCTCGACAAAAACTGTCTTTCCAAATATACACCAGTTACCAATCTGGGCTTTCTTGGAAAGATTATTGAAAAGGTTGTTCGTCGTAGATCAATGGATCACATCATGTATGAGCAATACCAATCAGCGTACAGACCGCTCCACCGCACGGAAACCGCTCTTGTGGAGGTGAAATATATAATTTTTGCTTTATATAAAGGCCACGTAGCATTGCTGTTGTCACTTGATATATCGGCAGCATTTGATACCATCGACCGGCGAATCTTGATATAGGATAGGAGTCGGTGGCGTTGCACTCCGGTGGTTTGAATCGTACACTGAAGACCACCAAAGTAAAAATAAGTGGAAAGTCGTCTCAATCTAGCATAAGTTCGGTAAGCCTTTGTTTTCGGGCCAATTGGCTACACCATCTACACTCTACCTGTTGGAGACATCGCCCGTCATCATGATATCCTCTACCACACTTAATTACGCTGATGACATACAACTCTACATTACATTTTATCCTAGATGCCTAGATGAGGCACTGGAGGCAGTTACTTCTTGTGTGACAGACATCAACACCTGGATGACCCCTAACATACTGAAACTGAATGAAGAAAAGACTGAATTTCTTGTAATTGGTTCTGTTCAAAGCCTTCGTTCCCTTGAAAATGCATGTTACTATCAATATAGGTTCAACATCTATTGTACCTTCAATTCAAGTCAGAAACCTTGATGCTTACTTTGGTTGTATATTATGTCTATGTTAAAACAAGTTAATCAATTATGTGAGTCTGCTGGGTTCCATCTAAAAAGCATATCACAAATTAGGAAGTACATAGCTGATTATACATGTCATAGTGCTGTGCGCTGTCATATTTTGTCCAGATTAGACTGCTGCAACTGCTTTTTATCACCTGTTCGACTGCTCCTCATGTATACTTGAAGCGTCTGCAAAGTTTACAGAACTGGGCAGCTCGCATTATATTTGAGCTAGATCGACGTCATTGACTCCAGTCCTCTACTTAAATCTCTCCACTGGCTTCCCATAAAAGAAAGAATTCTCTTCAAAATACTATTATTTGTTTTTAAAGCTTTCCATTACCAGATTCCGACATAATTATATCGAAGATTGCTCGACATCTCATAACCCATCTCGCCCTAATCTTCGCTCTTCTCGAGACCCATTTCTGCTTACATTTTCTAGGACCCGTAACAAAGCTGGTGATCGCACATTTACTGTAATTGCATCCGAAGAATTGAATGATATCCCCTCTTGTATTCAAGCAGCAAATTCCACAGACCAATGTAAGAAACTCGTGAAAACATTCCTCTTCCCAGAATATTTGACTGAAGCTTTTTTTCTTTTCCCTAGCCCATGGTGTATGTACCCAATATTCTAAAGAAATTCAGTTGTATTTTATGCAATGATTATTTTGTGTAAACGCTGTGATATAATTTACTATGGAGAGCGTACTATATACTAGTTGTTATTATTATTTGTATTTACAATTCTGTACGAAAGGACCCTCACTTGGTGCGTCAAAGACCTTTGCTGACGTAGTCCTACGTCAGGCGAATGACGCATGGGGGGGGGGGGGTTCACAAAACTTGTCATCAGTGATAAATGACAGTTTTTGTTATAAGCTACTGAAATCCTTGCTTCTATTTGGTTATCAGCAGAGTTGTCACTGATTTGTGTCATTTGTCATTGAAAAAGGGCTTTGTGAAACGCCCTCCTGGTGTGCATTGCATCAAAGGCTGGGCCAGTCGCTAATGCAGTTCTACTTTAGGAAAATGACTCGTTAGTTCAAATAAAAAAAGTGTAATATTAACGATATTTCTTTTTGAACAAAATCATTACTCAAGCTTTCCAACGATACTGGCGGCTTCGAACCTCGGACATCAAAGGTTACAACGCACCTGTATATTCTATTATGCAACCTCGAATACGGCAGCTGCTTGGAATAATTTGTTGCCAGTTGAGACTCTAACTCTTAAAACTCGTTGGTGGGATGTTAATGATTATGAATCACATTACCTGGGAATGTTAAATAGTCTGATGTAAGCGAAATATGCAGTGCACATTCTGAAATGCCAAGAGTATGTCTTTACAAATCGTTCCATAGCGCCTCTTGAGTATGAGCTATACTTGTCGATACAAATCAATAGGGACTTTTAGATTTGCACGAAGACAATGTGGATTGCTACGGTCGACGTCCTGTTAATGAACTGCCTTGAATGGACGTCACACGTATCAGTCCACGCAAATCTAAAAGTCCCTAATGATCCCATCTCGCTCACGAGGAAAAACGACTTTTTTATTTTGTGAGGATAATGATACAATCCCAGGGTAATGTAAAGTGATGCTCAGAGAGGGAGAGAGAGAACACAGTGTGAACGGTTTTACATCGTTTTTCACATCAAACACAGCTGCAGCATTGGGACCTAAACGCGGAAGATTTTTAAGGAGATATTGTTAAAAATCTGAAATTATGGCTAGTCAATGGTTTTGACGCTGCTAATCATCTATCAGAGATTCCCAAAATTAAATCTCAAAACCAAACCTCAAGGATTCTCAGGCAGGGAGTGGGGGAATGGGGGGGGGGGGGGGGGCACAAGTCCAAAGATTCTCAGACAAACAAATTGGTGCATGTTGTGGACTTCAGGCCATGCTTCTTTTTGTATTCCTCCTTTGCCCCTCTTTTTTAATTTTGGGAGCAGGGGGGAATATCCCCAGGTGCCCATACCGGATCTGACAGTGAGACCTGTTGCGTACCGTCGGGAGAGAGGGGCAGGAAGAGGACACGCAACCCTCTTAAATCCGTAGGCAATACTAGAAAGAGGGAGGGAGATATATAACGAATGAAGAACGTGCAGATGACACACAGTATGGCATTCCCCGCATCAACGATTTGGTCATCTACCCATCGTTTATCTCGGGGAAAAATTTTTGAATTTTCTATCTATTACTATTTCCCCCTTTATTCATAGTTGTCTTTGTTCTCTTTATTAGAAGATAAACAATTAGTAAACAAACTATTGATGAAAATGTTATGAAGTTATGTTTAGGCGGCAATTGCCTCGCAAGAAGTGAGGTAATAGAAGAAACATATCATGTCCGCCAATTCAATGAATTTTGAAGAAAGAACGAAAAGGAAAATGAAAAAGGAATTAAACTAAGTCAATATGTTGATAACTGAATCGAAAGCTTAGAATCCGAAAAGTTCACAAACAAGATGTCCGACTGTTTTATCGCATTTTTTTCTGCAATTATTTAATCATGCTAAAAAAGCACGAGCACGTGAAAGAGGCTTGCGATGTGGAACATAAATAGAATGCAGGTTTTTTCCAGGAATAAAATGGACGTTGAATGAAAGTAGCTTAAATATGACCTCATTAAGTTTACTGGAAAATGAATTGCGTTTTATGGCGAGGGGAGATTGCTTATTTTTTTCAGCAGTGCATCCTAAATATTATGTCTCTGTTTGTTTTTCTGGGAAGCCAACACTTATATTATGAAGTTCATGAGAGAGAATGCAATTATTCTATATACATGTAGGGTCATACGTTTAAGTTTTTTACTTCAACCATAAAGCGAGACGCTTTTCAGAGAAGTGCATCTACATGCCTATCTAATTAATGAGAAATCATGCGAATCCAGGGTCAGGCTCTTAACCTCTTAAGCTTTTTTTTTCCAGGAAATAAAATATTTCTTTAACTGATGAAAAAGTATTACCTCGCCTTGGGCATTCCTGCAAAATGAATATATGTAGCTAATATTGCCATTTTTATTATTATTATTATTATTATCATTATTATTATATTTGACGGCCAGACACTGATTTGTTTACATCAACGTTGGTATTCTTAACAGGCAAATTTATATTTTAGCATGACCTGAATCCTTATTTCCTTTCTTATGTACTTTGATTTGGGTTTTAAACTCTATGTACAATTAGATTAAACTGGGTAGGTGATATATTTAATTCATCCATCTTATATGAATTACTGATGATTTAAAATTAAATTTCAATCTGTTCAAAGATTGGAATTCCTTTTGAATACCCTAATAAAATAATCAGTAGACTATAAAAAAATACATATTCAGGAAATCTTGTTTTGCTTTTAGGTTCATTTTAATTCAAAGCCTTTGGTAAACGAGTCTTCCTAAATCTCGACGCTTTGTTCAGCTGATACCGTAGTACTTGCATCAATTATTCAATGATATCTTATTTTGCCAATTCTGATAATCGAACTTAAACGTAATTAGACGTCGTTTTATTTACTTTGCTTATATACAATAAGTTGCATGCTACGCTTTAAGCGTGTAGCACGGAACGTAGGAAGAAAAAAAAGAATGAGTGTGGAGGAAAAAGAAGAAAATCGATAGCCATCGACACACTTGACTTGTAGCTTGAATGCATTTTTTACGAGGTGTATCTCCTTCAAGCAATAAAAACCATTGTTGCGGGAATAAATCAGTTTAAAACTCTTTCCTCTGGAGTCCATTCTAAACATGATGTCAAAGTTCCAATTAAAATAATTCGATTGAAGTCCTAAAGGCCCCTATAAAGTCTTGCTCAAATTAGTTTCACCCTTACTACACTAAACCACTTTACTAATCGATTTTATTTAGGAATATGTTGAGCCTCCGTATATTTTCTTCACTAAATTTGCTTTCGTACCGTCTAGATCCTTGATATTTTTTCTGTAGGATACTAGTAGATTTGCCCTATGGGAATTTCAACTAACATTCCCTTGATTAATCCGCAACCAGATTTTAATGGACTATTTGTAGCGCTTTGTCAAAGTTTCGAACATTGGTATAATGTACTTTAAAACAATAAGCGTCTATATTGGTTAGTTCCCCATAGGTTCTATCTGGACAATAAATCATGGCCTTTTGGGGGTGAGGGTGAACTTTCACTGGACAAATTGAAATTGACACCGATGAGACCTAGGGTTATAGAGGATAAAGAAAAATCTAGGAAGTCCTGACGCTTGTATCCGCAAACAAAACGGACAAAAGAACTTACTTGTTGTCAAAGCACTATAAGCATTTTAGTTAGTGGATTGTTTAATCTAATTTTATTGATTAACAAAGGTGTATTTTAACAATGCTTCTACTGAAACAGTTTCTTTGGCACACCATCTTTCAATAAAGCTGTCTGTTCCCTATTCCTTTTTCCATTTCCCCCGAACTCAGAACCATCCATCATTAAATTGTATTGCCCCCAAACTTGTTATGAATGTTTTATGGTCGAAATGGTTGTTCTCTCAAGACCTCACCTCGACAGCAACAATATCCAAATATAATTTGAAGTAAAACTAAACCTTTATTTCTTTCAAGAATATTAAATTGAAAGTTCCGTCCGCGAGAGATTCGCAATTTCCATGGGTTAAATTGTGTTCATCAGTTCCAACTTAGATTCAAGATACAATATCTTATGAATAATATTTTAATTTACTTGTAGAAAGCTGATTTAAAAACAGTTTTAAGTTCACAGTGAGTTAATAACTGACGAATTTTTTCATCCCCGGATTTTATCCCTTGTTCCCCTGTTTGTTTGTTTTAAATAAGTGGCAACTGCACGCAGCAAAGGCATTGAACTACTAACCTTGCGTGTATTCACCGAGCACTGTAATTTACCGAAATAAATTTTCAAACCAGCATTTATTTTCACAAACCTTAAGGTGACCAGTGACAAAGAGAAATATTTAAACTTTGTTAAAAGCATAAAAGGTCGGACACAGGAGCAACTACTGGCGACTGTTTTTCATTCCTGTAAAGCAGAATGACTCCTGTGCAGCTCATCTTTGAAAACAACAAATGTTACCTCCAGGCTATTAGAACTATACGCTAACTGAGCAGTGGCGTAATAAGCAAAAAAGTTTTTTTGGGGGGCAAACAAAAAATCTGCATCACCACCACTCTTACTTGTTACATGTAGGCCCCGCGGAACGTTTTCAGTAGAGCGTAATCTGGCGTGGGGTCCTGGGGCAAAGGGGCGGAGCCTCCGGAAGCTCAGGGTTTTTAAAAACGGTCAGATGAGCATTCGGGGGCCCGTCTTAGGGCCCCTGGCAGGTCACTAATTGGCGTGGGGTCCAGGAAGCGGAGACCCCAGGAGCCATCGGGGGCTTTAGGCATTAAATTATGGTCAGAAGTGCAACTAGGGGCCCGCCTCAAGGCTCTTGGTGGGGTCCAGGGGCAGAGCCCCTGGAAGCTCAGGGTTGTTAGGTATTTAATTACGGTCAGATGAGCATATTTTGATGCCTCATTTTTGACACTGGCAGGTCACTTTTCTTTCTTTCTTTCTTTCTTCTATAGCTCTTTAACATACTTTTACACAAAAGTAAGAGGACCGAGCCCGCCGTTCCGCCGGCCCTAACATGTAGGTTTCTGAATAAGCTTTTTTTTTTGCTCGACTGTAAATTCGGGAATTTGCCATTTTTACAACAAACGCGTACAAAAGTATAATTTAAAAATAGTGAGAAAATATCCCGGAAAATCATGTCATTTCACATTTGTAAATCACTGATATCGAATTAGAAATAAACCTCGTTTGAATTTTATTGGGGGAGGGGGGCGGGGAAGCAACCGCAGCCCAAGCCCTCTCCCTCATCCCCATCAGTACGCCAGTCCCACTGAGCCATCGCGCCTTCTCACTTTCACTTTCCAATCAACTTCTTTTAAATCCTGTTACCATAAACATATTTCATTCTTTAACACGATCGTAAAGGCTGTCAACAAATCAACTTAAAGGGACTTTGTGACATTGTTCAGATGAGAGAAAATGATGCTAAGGTAGTGACTTGAATGCTAGATGTAGAATTAAAGATTGTCTGAAAGTGTGAGTGAAAACGGACGATTATTAATGATAAAAATTGGGAAAAACTATTCTGACCGATTCCTCAAAACTATATTATTACAATTTAATTACATTTTAGGTGAATGTAAATCGTCACAAAGCAATGGATTTGCTTCATATACCATTCAAGACATTTAAGTGTTGAAAGATATTTGAAAACCTGTCTTATGTCTTATTTTTTATTTCAATAACCTATGAATTTAGAAATCGTCATTGTCATGTTCACTAATTTCCAAAGGTGATGCACGTGGCTTTTGATAAAGCCTTCTGATGATTATTTTTCCTCGAAAGTCTATGCTACCGTGTCCTCGGATGCTGTGCTCCATCCTATAAAACTCAGCTTTGGGTAAGATTTATCTTTCTATACTTCATACTCTAATCAAAAATTTAAACTCTCATCAACCTAGCATAAAGGCACTTTAAGCATGAGGAATCACATGCGTTCACGACAGCTTTGGGAACGATATTATTTACAGGAATAGAAATAATGTAAACCCAGGGATTGGCCAGGTATCGTTTAGTCTACCAAAGGGAATTTAGTGATACGAACATTAAACCCAAATTAAGAAATGGAACAAATCAATCAGTCGAGTCTACTGCTCTATTTTTTCAATTCGCACAGGCCTACTTAGGGCAAAATGATGTAGCAGAATAACATAATCGCAAGACTCTCTCTCTCTCTCACTGTCTCTTTTCCTCTTTGTCTCAGAAAAAAATCCTATTAAGACACAACTAACTCGGGCTCCTTCGGGGGAGATGAAGACGCCCCCATCCTCTTCCTCCCGCTTTGATTGTTTTCTTTCTCTCACTATAGATCGTCATAATATCTCTCACCTCTTTCTCTTTTCTTCCTACCATTTCTCTCTCTCTCTCTCTCTTTCTGTCTACACATATCTTTTTCTCTGTTTGTTTGTCTGTCCATGTCTGTTTATCTCTCTTTTTTCCCTCTCTCTCTCTCTCTCTCGCATAGAATCTATTCTTTTTATATATCCTTCTCAGTTTTGACTAGTTCCTCACCTTTTCTTCTCTTCTTTCTTCTCTTCCCCATCTGCCATTTTCTATATCTTTCTATCTTCCTCTTTCTGTCTATCTCTATCTGTATCTATCATTTCGTATTTATTTACCAAACAAGGATTGTCAAAAAAATGTCTGTGATATGGATAGCAAATCTGTTGTGATTTCTTCCGCAATAATAGTGTTTCATGATACGAAATGCATATTCCGATATACCTTATCGCATGATCAGCCTTAAAATTATATGCCTTAGGGTGAAACCGAATTTAAGGAAAGTTTCGTGTTCAGTTTATCAATACTATTTCATTATAAACTGGAACAAGTTGTCCATTATTTCATTATTTTAGAAAATCAATGCAATTCGATGTCCAGCCTATTGTAATATCATATGATTAAATCTATGATAAGTGCGTCAATTATTAATTGTTTGGAGAACGTAAAACATTTCGAGGTCTAATTAGCCTAGTAATATCATAGGACAAAAAAACTAGGCTATACCGATGTGTCAATTATTTGGAGATCACCGTCAAAAATGATTGTCGAACCTCTTGATATCTGATGACTAATATATAGACAAAAAACAATCCGTCAATTTGTATATATCATTTGGAGAACATGTATTGACACATTTCAATATCCAGACTATTAATCTGATATGACCTAAGCTAAGCTAACCTATGATTATATGCGTCAATTATTTCGTTATTTTGGAGAAAAGTGAAAGATATCAAGCCAATCAATGTCGGACCTTCTGATATCACATGATCAAACCTACGATATCAAGACATCGCGTCAGTCATTTCTATTATTGTGGAGAATATTAACACATTGTAATGCGCAGCATAATAGTATCACATGATGAATTGTTGTCTATCTTAACGCGTCAATTATTTCATCAGGAGGAAGGGTACTCAAAATACGATATTGCTATTATGTGTCGTTGAAATCTTTAACAAAAAATAAACAATTTGGACATACAACCATCTTTGCTACTACATGTGATACTGTTTTATACACTGAGAATGAATGATTGATATGAAACATGAAATACGAGTACATGGATGTGGGTAATGTAACATTATTGACGAAACACATGACATTATTACTGCTCGCTGCAAACAAGGCCCCATTTCGATATCCCGAGGAGGCACACGCTTATACCAGTGATTCAAAGCAATGCTTTATTTTTAAATGTTTCGTACATGGATGTGGGTAATGTAACATTATTGACGAAACACATGACATTATTACTGCTCGCTGCAAACAAGGCCCCATTTCGATATCCCGAGGAGGCACACGCTTATACCAGTAATTCAAAGCAATGCTTTATCTTTAAATGTTTCATTTCAATCTTTGTAAGCATACATGGTGAGTCAAATGATGCGCCAGTCGATGACGGAGTCTTGCGTCAGGCAAATGACACTTCGAATGCAACGGACATAAAACACGAGGTAACCCAATAGACCAGATCGTAGTTACCACATAGTACGAATAACCCCAAGTAGGTCACACCTTAAGCATTTTATAATAATCATTCCCAAGTGGTGGAGGTACTCGGAGAATACTGTTTTGGTTTTGTTTCCCTTTTTGAAAAGAATACTTCCACCTGTGTTACATGAAATTCAACGTTCGTGCATTAATGATTACATAACTTGTCTCCGTGGGTTTTACAATTTGGGACAACCAAGGAGTTATAAAGCCCAATTGTACGACTTGTAGCTACTTGTTCCCTCTGTATAGAAAACAATGCCTAATCGGTGACCATTGATCCCCCATGATCCTCTTTTTCTTACGTTAATTGAGAGCTGAGTTGACGAGATAGCCACCTGTCAGTGACCACCCTGGGTGGACTAATCCCTCCTAGCCAAACTAGTACAGACGGCCTTTAAAGAAGCTAGGCGAAGAAATTTCACATAATCACTCAAAATGGGCAAATTATGCATGTCCGGATAGCGTAGACCAATTTGAACACACACATTCTGCTCTAAAGTCTTGTAAATATAAATGAAACGCGGTAAGAAGCTTTTTCCAAGAACCTCCTCAAACTTCTATTCCTGGCTTGAACAGTTTGTTCGCGCAGTAGGCCGATTATGACGCCACTGGTTGGGCACGATCGCAATTCTAGGCCTCGAGCTCGCCTCTCGCACAGCTCGCGTGCGGTGTTTTGCATAGGCCTATACGTATACATTATCCAGACTTTGCATGCTTCATATCCTGACCAGAAAGTGGAATAACAATCTCTAGAAATCATGTAATTACATATAATATTAAGCAAATTTAGGTTATATAATACGAGGGGTGAATCTTGCAATTTGATTTGTCCAAATACCCTTCCGTTCTGTGTAATTTGCTGAGATGTTTTGCATTTGTTCGGTCATCATGCCTTGCCCTTGGCGTGATAGTGATTGCTGTTGATTATATACGGAGACAATAATGATGAGTGAATCGCGAGCTTCCCTTGCATGTTTATGTCCTGCAGCTGCAGTTCTATTTGTAATTGATTTTCGCCAAATATAACCTCACATCTGATCGTCTTTGTTTTGTTATCCGTGAAATTTGCTAAAGAGCCCTATACATCCCGACAAATTCGAAAATGTCTCGCACAGTCACCCCAGTGACAATTAAGGTGCATGATCTGACAGATCGATCGCCAGTTGAGCGGGGCCGGGGGAGCTGAGCGGCAGCTGGCAGCTCAGCCAGCGCAGCTCGCGCTGATATACTATCACTGGACTTGCACCAGCATCGACGCCGTCTTCTCCGAATTGTTCTCTTTTTTCTATCTCTCCTACACCCCCATTATCACCATCGTCACTATCAGTACCACTGTCACTAGTTGTGGAGCTGTGCCCATCAAATTCGAATTCTAAATCGAGTAAAACCTCTTCTTCGAGCTCGGACATTTTGATCAGATATTTAGCGTTCGAGTGGCGTTTGTAACGTATAATGCATGCAGGCGAGAGTTGTGTGAGAGCTCTTGGGAGCACTCTCGCGCTCATGTGCCCAACCTCCTACGTCACAAATCGTACGTCACAATAGCGGGCCGATCGAGGGCGGAATAATCGGGTAGTAATTTCACCACTTTTAATAGCAGATAAGTCAATTCTGTAACAATTTTTGACAACTAAATATTAACCATTAGAAAGATTGTAACATTAACTTTGTAATGATACCAACATTATTAAGATTAAAAGCCTTTTGAAACCTCCGCCTAGCTTCTTTAAGAGCTGGAGACCCAACTGGCAACAAATTATTCCAAGCAGCTGCCGTTTCTATGGTTGCACAATATAATCTACTGGTGTGGTGTTACCTTTAATGTCCGAGGTTCGAAGCCGCCAATATCATTAGAGAGCATGAGTAGTGTTTTTTCACAAAGAAATATCCTTAATATTTCACTTTTTATTTGAACTAACGAGGGGAAAATCGAACAGATGAGAAGAAATTTGCTTACAATGTATGATAGCAGCTTTATTTTGTGAAAAAATAGTAACATTTTACAGTCCTAAAACCTGCAATTGAAGACTTTTCCGATTACTTCCGGCTCACGAAAATAAAAAGCGACTTTGTTCATGTACAGTTCTTTATGATGTTATAATGTCAGATTAGTGCCCGCACATGCCCAGTCGAGTAATTCTGATTAATATTTCAGGAAATGTTGCTCCGTTTCCTTTCGCTTGCCTCCTGTAAAGGTAAGCACTGTGTGCTGCTCGTATTATCAGACGAGTAGTGAAAAGTAATTATCATTACAAAAACATATTTCCCTTTAAAAGTAGCCCGTTAGTTTGCAGCTAGGCAGGAATCTTTTGTCTACATATCTGCAAGAAAGATCCAGTTAAGCACATGCCTGACATATTTTCTCCTGGCGACATCAAAGATGGTTCAAAGGGAATGAGCTAGATACGACTCCATCTCTTAAAACTTCGTGGGACAGCTAACTTTATATCTCCTCATACGCATATTGTATGTGGTCGGCCTTCAGAGTTAATTAGAAAATATTCAATTTAATAATCTCTTTTAATTATTGGGTTCTAGGGCAATTCTACTGGTACCACGAATAAACCGTCTTATTCATTTATTACCGCGATATTCAAGGATACATCTAATTACGGCATGAAATAAAGTAAGCATTCGGTAAATTGACCCAACAAATAGCAAAAGCTACAGTAAACCATCTGCGAAATATGAATATCACTGGTATCATGAATACATATAGTACTTATACAGTGCTGAAAACGTAGCTTCTTTCAAATGTAGAAAGGAATCCCAAACGAACTTCATTTAAAGGATGTAACAGCCATTACACCCCAGTAACACCGACGAGACGGAGACCAGACCGAATGGAAAAAAAACACTTACATTACCCCTAGTAACTCCACACAATTTCTTAGCCATTGGAGGTACGTTATGTTTTGTTCAGTGTTGTTTCGGTCTCATTGGTGTGACTGAGGTCCAATAGAATAGTCGGTTCGTTTACAGTCGGTTTGACGGTGCCAGTGAACCCTCAGTCACAATGCCGAACCGACCCAAGCCCGACTCCAAATCGACGGTTTCTTAGGCTTTCGGGGTAGTGTACATTTTTGCTCGTTGTGTTGTCGGTCCGATGACGGTCTCGTTTGTGTAACTGAGGTACACTAGTCAGAATTGGTCTGTTTGAAGTCGGTTTGCAGTCGGTTTAACGGTGTGAGTGAACCCTCAGTCACACAGCCAAACCGATCCAAGCCCGTCACCAAACCGATGGTTTCTTTGCCATCGTTCTGCTCGTTGTGTTGTCGGTCTGATATCGGTCTCGTTGTGTTTAGTCTAGTGTGATTGAGTTATCAAGGTATCAGTTTATCCAACAGTTATTTAATATCACCCAATATTACCCAACATTAGGGATTCCGAAGTCATTATTTTTACTCCTTCTTTTCCAACCAGTGCATAATTATTACCTCTTAGGATAATTTCGTCACCTCCAGTATTCGGCATTGGCAACTAATGGAAATCTTTGCCAACGGTTTACCATCTTGGATTATGTCTCTGAGTGCAACATTTCCTAATGATGATTGTTTTTTTCTAACGCGTGAGGTGAATACAAATCGCCAGCGGCTTGGTATAATGGGCTACGGCTTTAATTAATACCTTAAAGTTGATACTCTAAGACAATCCCAAATACTGAGATAATTATATAAGTAGAAAGCTTTTAACCCCCATAATAACATCAAATGGTGTCCACCCGACAAAACAAGTTTAGAATAATGAATTTATTCGAGTAAACTCTACCAAAATATCTAAGTCTGAAACCCGGAAGTGCACGTAGAGTCGGGCCTCTATCCGTGACGCCACGAACGGGACTCATGGGCTCAGTGAGAGTGAATGGCAGTGATATCCCTACGTAAATGCTATCCTGTCAGAGCTTAGATTTGTTGTTGTTAAGGAGTATATTATTTTGATGGATTTCTGTTTTCATTTGAATGAAGAATAACGAAGCAACATTTTCCAGTCGCCGATTTCTTTTTATATCCTCATATTCACCTATTTGGTAGAGATTTAAGATGAGTTTACTGCTTAGGAATTAAAGTTAAATCGTGCACGTATGAATAGGCGGATGCATTATATTGTCATCAGATAAGGTACAGGAGCAGTTTTGTAAAACGAATAGGTCCAGAACTATGATAGTACTCATCATAGATGTGTGTGACTGCCTCAAAAAAGGATACAGTACCAGTTAAACATTTTATGTTGTAAAATATCAAACTTGAACGAGATCATGCAAGCGCGCTTCCTCTATAATATTTTGGCGAGTGATGCGGCTCTTGCATGAACGTTCGTGAAGCGAGTAGAATCGGGAGGTAAGACCAAGCCGCTGCTCTAGGCGCTGCTTGCTTGTGATGGAACGTACGTTTGATATTAATACTATGAAGTACTAGGGGAAGGTAAAGAATTATGCATAGAATTATGATTTATTAGACTTTTCAGCCTTTGAAACAAAAATATGCAGAAAATCGTATCACTCTGCACATGTTTGCTATGGAACATCCGGGTACGTGAATATACTCTTTCCCGGACGTGAGGTCATAAATAGTAGACCAGCGCCGTGACTGATTTTCTATGCAAAGAGAGGCGGATATTTTCGACATTTGAATTGAGGATTTCGAGTAGACAGAATTTTTTGGTGATATACTAAGTAATTGAAAAACTTAAAAATAACATATACTTGCCGTAGGTAACAAATTAAGGGACATTTATTTGCTTAGAGTATCAACTTTAATAAGTTCGTTAGCGGGATATTATACTGCAATAGTCGAGAAGAAAAAAATCATACCAAAAGCACCGGCTCACGGTTTGTAGATAACCTTCCCCTTTCATCAGATATTTGCCCGTTACCAAAGTGTGCACATTCGACACTCCCTGGGGAACAGTCAAGCGAGATATAATTTTATAGACGCAAGGAATGTATTTTATTTATATGAAAAAGAGAAGAAGACATCCCACCCGGTACCCAGTCATACACCTGGATGAATGAAGGCAAAGTAGATGTAAAGACATTATGTATGGGCACATAAGTATCTTGCCGAGGGTCGAACCCACAGCCTTCGCATCTTAAATATATAGACCGGTAGTGGTAAAATTGCGGTTCAAAGGTTTGGGTGCACAATTTTCCATTCAATATTGTTTAAATATTGCCTTCAGAGGTTTAGATGGCAATACCTCAACATAAATTGGCAAAAAATCAGAAATATATGCCCAATTGTTCAATGTTGAAGTGCATTCACGATATCTATCCAGGCCGGATCGATATGATAATTCAATACCAAATATAACAATTAGTAGGCGGTTTCCGGGCAAAATTTGTATCATCACGTAGTTTAGTCAAAACATATTGATACAATATGATTAGTAAAAAGAGCGTCAGTTTTATTTTTTGAGAGGGGGGCGTTTCAAAAACTGGTCTATACCTTTAGGTTAGGTGTGAATAACCACTCATCTGCTACACATTTACAACTCCACGGTGGTGACAACACTCGTCGTGCCCAACTGCATCTTTCTAAATTAATCAAATTTTCCTTTAGCGATTACAAGTACTGCAATTAGGAGTAGACGCAAGTATTTCCTCATAACTCTCATTCTGTTATGTAATGGTCCAGTTATCGATTGCTTGTGCTTTTGGATTCACATGGGGCCTCTACATCCCGCGATTTATTCAAGGCAAACAGGCTAATACTCGCCTCGGGCTCCTTAAACCACATAATTATGCTGTTAGTCGTACCATACTACAATTGTATGTCAAACACATTTCCATCTTTTATAGAATGATAAACAACATGAAGAACGAGGATTTGTGAAGAAATATATTTTCACTCCGCTGTGTAACGAAATAGTAAATGGTCACTTCAAACAAAAGCTTTCAACTATGAATCAAATCCAAATTGCTTCATGCGTTATCTAATTGCACAGTTCTTAACTCCTTCTACACCTTGGATTAACAATTACCTGCAATCGTATGGAGCCTCTATGCCCATAAATTATTCAAGGTAAACAGATTAATATCCGCCTCGGGCTTCCCAAATCAAATACGTTAGTCGTATCACGCTCATTTTGTCACACACAATTACAATCATCTTTAATAGATGATAAAGACACAACAACAACCAGCATGGAAACGTTTTCTCTCTACTACGACATAGCAATTTGTTGTTCATGCAGTAGCTTTTTCGTTTAAATACGTAAACTGTTTTCATTAATATTATGATTCATCCAGTAACACAGAAACCACTTCCAGTAATTTATTTATAACATCACCAATATTTTTTGGGAAATATACTTAATATTAATTATTCACCCTTTCATCTGAGGCAAAACACTTTTTTAAACACTTCGAAATTTCGGACTGCAATCGTAAGTGGTAGGCCTACAATGTACATACATTTATCTTCATGTGCCTAAATAAATATATTGGGTATATTTCACACCATCCCTTTTCTCTACGGGATCGCCCTCTGTATTTTTCCAACGTCATTATTAGTAAAGGAATGTGTTATTTTAAGATATATTTTGTTATTGCTATGAACACGTTAAAATGATGAGATGATCAAGTAATACCTGGAAGGTATATAGGAATTCATAAGCTAAAAGGAAAAGCTACATTTCCTCTTCACACTTTTCCAATTTTTACTCATAAAAATTATAAGACTTAATGCATCATATAAAATAAATGCATGCTGGGGTACTTCTTTTGAGTGCCCTATAACGAATATTCCCCACTATAATTTATTGTAAAGCTTTTAGAAGTATCAAAATTCACCTTTGCGGAATTCTCGAGGTCCCAATACAGGGGAATTTTATAAAAAGCCTCGTCGTCATCAGCAAAGCTTTCTGAACAAAAAACACATAGATTCTCGGACAGCAGGTGAGAAACAATAGTGATAGCATCTAATACATTCAAAACAGTCTCATTATGAATACATAGCACAACAGATGTGTACTCACCTAAATTCCAAATGCCGATCCAAGGAACAGAAAGAAAATCCACCTGTTGGGAATACCAAGGAGTTAATACAAGGTACCACGATCAGTAACAAATCATCACACAATGGATATTTTCGATGAACCGCATTTGCAAAGGGCCGATGGTCGTAATCTTGTGATTTTCAAAAGTTTTAGTTCACACAGTCTTTTGAACTTCCATCAAAAGGCATTCACGTGACTTTCTACTAAAAATTCGCATTTGTATGAAATAAGAATATCACAAACGTGTCTCCTGCAATTATTCGTCCTTTGGCAGAGTTTGCAGCAACTTAATGAACTCGTGTGTTCATGAGGACAGACAGAGAGTATGCAATCACAATTCGACTGACTCTCTCCAGCTCGAACGAATACAAATGCACACTGGCGCAAAACTCGTTCTCGCACTGGAAGTTTCTCGCTCAGTGCGCTGGCGTGCAATGAGTTGGTGCGGTGCCCTCGCAGCATGTATCACGTGGTTGGGCGACAGCAGCCAACCAGAGCCGCGTATTTCAATTCTTTTTCATTATCCTTGTATTAAATGCGAGGCGTTGCGGGATTTTTGCAAATCTTCAACTAATTATGACATAAACGCACCCTCGCAGATACTACGATTAGTCGTACGATCATCGCGATTTTTAAGAATTTATTTGAATGAGCCTCAGTATTCGAAAACATTAAAAAGGAAACACGATATTCAATACTAACTCAATGATATTCGCTTCAAACATTTCCTTTGCATAGTATCAAGTATGACGCATTTTGTCCTTTTCCAAAGAGTTCGAGCAGTACACCGTCAACTTTATGAAAATGTATGTTCTTTATAATTCTGGGGAAGCTCTTCAATTCAGGGATTTACTATAGATTAATGTGTTTTTTTCTTCCTATCACCATGTTAAATACCCCATGATGTTTTAAATATCACTCGACTACAACATAGCACATTATTTCATTTTTTAAATCTAGTGCTATCACATATTTAATAAAGGTGGACTGTTTATCACGCAGAGAGGAATAAAATGAATTCAAAGCCCTCCATAATATCAATAGTATATATAGTATGTCCAGAAATATCAAATAAGATAGTGATGTATCGATATTCATACATAATTTCTCTCAAGTCTACATGTATACAATATATTTCAAGGAGTACGTCGACCTGTATAGGATATTGTCCGCATAACGCAAAATGGGAACATCAGACATTGTTAGAAGAGATAAAAGAATTGGCACAGCCGCTTCTATCCATTTTGCCTGTATTACATGACTTTAGCACAAATTCGAGAAAGGACGTTCATGAAATCGAACACCGGCAAGAAGAGGTGGCGCCCTCGGCCATAAGGGGAGTGGGGACGATGTAAATTCTGAAAATGAGAAAGCAAATTATGCCTCAGAATTCAACATCTGTACACATTGAAAAAAAAAGGGGTGTAAATAAGTAAGTAAGCAAAGTAAGCATCAAGTATCTATATGTTATTATGACAACACCTTATCGTTTTCCATTCTATACAGGTGTGATTATTTGATTCTATTTGAATGGTACGAGAATCACCCCCATTATTTTCATTCATTTTATTATCATGATTATTATTACCATTATTATTATTATCATTATTACTATTGTAAAATGTGTTGCTATTATCATCATCATCATCATTATTATTATCATTATCATTATAAGAAGTAGTATAAGTAGAAGTAGTAGTAGAAGTAGTAGTAGTAGTAGTAGTAGTAGTAGAAGTAGTAGCAATATCATTATCATTATTCTATTATACTGTTTAGTTGTGTACTGAAAATGAATAAAAATCAACCCACACATCCTCAGCTTCAGTATATTCAGGAAGCAGTAATCGGTCAAGAAATTGGGACAATTAGCACACACTATTAGGGACTTTTAGATTTGCATGTCGACATAGACTACTACGTGTGACGTCCTTTTAAGGCACTGTGGCGTCCTTTTAATGATCTGCAAATGCCTTAAAAGGACGTCACACGTAGCAATCCACTATGTCGACGTGCAAATCTAAAAGTCCCTAGTATCTCACGTCTGAGAGCGTGAAGTGGGAGGGGGGTAGATTTCCCCTCGTCCACCTCGTCGACTGATCCTCATGCCGACGACTTCGGTCATTCGAATCCACAGTTCACTCTTTCATTGAGCCACACTTTATGTTCGAATGAAATTGATACATGGCATTGGGACAGAAATAGTTCGCGCTCCCTTGGCGAAAAGAGCACGAAGATGGGATTTAAAGTGACCTACATTTTGGCAAAATGCATTCGAGATTTGGGGTAGGGACATTGAATTGCAACAGCGTCTTGTAAATTGTATGTTGCTAGTTAGTCTGCAGACACAGATTCTCTTCAACACAAATCCATAAAAGCTTGGAGCCTCGTCTCACTCTGTTAGTTTGTGGAGGGTCCATGGTCTCTCGCCGTGCCGGAACAGCTGTAGTACAAGTCCTATGAAGTGCAGAAGACCTGTTAGTCTACCTTGGCTCAAAGTTCAGACACGTTGTTACAAATTACGACTGACAAAGGTCTGTGCCTGTAAACTAAATATATGTTGTTGTCCTGTCATTTTAAGGCAAGAATCATTTTGCACTCTCGTGAACTTATGTGATGTATGTTACGAGAGTGTGGTTTCGTCGCATTTCTCTCATTTATTGGTGATCTTGCGTTGTGGTAATACAGGAACTGATGTTTTCAGTGTGTAGTAAATAATCTAACAAGACTGAGTCCAAATGTTCAAAACTGCACTTTTTATTTTTGCATTCATTGTTGCATTAATTTGTTACATAATGTGTCAGGAAATTAATTTCACGTTGGCTTTTATCATGTTTATGGATGTGGTAGTTAATCATTTCAAAGATACAGCTTTTAAAAACTTCATTATTCATTGTAGGCGTTTCTAAGAGTGGTAAAATCGACGCCTTGTGAATTATGCTGTCATAATAATAATAATGATGATGGTGATGACGATGATTATGATGGTGATGATGACGAAGACGATGGCTATGTAGATTGTAGATGCTGATGTTGATGCTTCTAGTTTACCTTACTGCTAAGAAAGCTAGGTCCTTGTGCGTGCAGATGAGCAACTAGGGTCATATTGCGTCCAGTCCTGTTCGAGGGACTTGCTAATTGAGATGCTTTGCCAAATGGTTCAAGCTTCATTTTACAAGAATTGTGCTCAGTAAGCATTGATGTGTATGTATGAAAATATGTTGGGTCAGCTAGGAGCATGGGCGTCAATCCTTTCGTAATACCTATTATTCAGGGGGATGAATGAATATATCATCCCCCCCCCCCCTGAACAATAGGTATCAATTGCAGATTTACGCCCATGGCTAGGAGTCATGGTCTAATTAGGCTAAATACATTTAAACTGTTTATTCTGTAAGTAGTTGTTTTGTTTTAAAAAGTACAGCATCCACCACTGTTTAGTTCAGGTTTCGTACATGCTTGTTAAGCCAGAGGCGGATCAAGGGGGGGGGGGGGTTGCAAAGTGACTCGGATCCACCACTAACGTAAATCCGCGTAACGCTAATCAAGATGAAATACCTGCAATATTTGTATATCTTATTATCCACACCAATGCATGCAATGTTTAAACAAAGCGACAGCATGAACACAAATTGATATATCTTAATCGTATTCCCCAATAGTTGCCAATCTCATAAATTATTAATAAATTCAATACAATTAATTTTTTTTTCACATGCTTCAATATATAACATTCTATTGCCCATTTAATACATGGAGTTGTTTCAAGGAAAATTATTTGTGTCTTTTACCACCGTATAAAAGATAAGGCTTTTGATAACTTTAAATTCATCAAAGACAAACGATAACCATCAATGAAAATGAATACGGTACAATAGTTCAAGCAAATGATTAAGACATTATTTCAATGCCAGTTTCAGCTCCATTTCAAATTGTTATATATTTCCAAAACATTGAGCACGGTCTTTACTAAATCAAAAATATCAAAATAACAGACTTAAAACCTTGGTAATGTGCATACATATTGATTCATCAAACATCAAAATAATTGAGATTCAGACGGCGTTAAATAATTGAAAGCACGAAATCTCAAGGTTTAAAAGGGATTTGTCTGGCAAAGCTGAATTATAAAAATGTTTGTCTCATAATCATGTTTACTTCGCTGCATGTGAGCATTACACTTAACATGTTCATGTTGAACACTTATGTACTCTATCGACACAATTTGACAGGCGGGTGAAATTTACGCCTGATCGCTTTGATCGATTGAGCACGTGTGTCGTTTGTGGTGCGAATCGCTTCAGGAATAATCAATGTTTTCAATCGAACGTAGATGAGTTTAAATCCGAGATCGATTAACATGTGATATTTTATTTAAATTATAGGAATTAAATAGGATGCGACTTCGTAAATAAGGTATTGCCAGAATGGCGGCTTCAAATCGGTATTTTATCTCGGTGGGTTAGACGCGCTAAAAAGCGATGAAGATAATTATATGATTTCAGTACATGCGATTGCAATGTGAAAGAAACTATCTAGAAGGTATTTGGAAAGGTTGATTATGAAGGACATGATACTAATTGCGTATTGTGACGTTAGGAACCATAAAAATGAAAACAATATGACTCCATCCTGCTTGATGCACGCAGACATGATAATATGGGACTACACTGCTGGCATCAAACATGGGTTCAAATTATATTTCTATTAAGAGGGCATTTACATGATATACATTGTGAGTCCCAAAAAAGTTTACACCTAGAAAATTGCTTATTATTTCAAAAATCATCTATGAACAGTAAATTATTATACATCTTATGAAAGAGTGTTTTATCCCAAATCATCTGGTATCATTTTTGTGTGGTATGTGTTCACGCTTGGTGTAAACTTTTTTTGGACTCACACGGTATAATAATAATATAATGGTTTCGTTTTCACAAGGAAGCCTCAACAGCTTCGATGCTTTTTTCTGAGATATTACTCAAGTAGCAGTTATTATGTTTAAGTACATTAATAATCTGCGTCCACCATCCTTTGATAACATGTTTAGGTTTAATAATTCCGTTCATTCATACTCTACTCGCATATCTGGAAACTTCCATCTTACAAACCCCAAATTATCAATAACACACAAATCTGTTAGACATTCTGGCCCGGACATTTGGAATGATTTACCCGACAACATAAAGTCTTGTTCAACCATCTACTCCTTAAAAGCTACACTTAAACGACAAATAATACAATCATATTATGCTCCCCTCTCTTTAAATTAGTATAACAAAACCGTGACTTATTTATTCTTTATCATGCAACTGCTCACTGCACCTGCACTTGCACCGCACCCTCTTGGTCACTCAGTTTTTCGAAGAGAGTTATGTCGCCAATTCTTTTTACGAGGCCGCCATCCATCTCCAGCCTAACCGCTCACGATGGTGGTCTCCTGCGTTCCAAATTACCTCTCTAATTTATTGAAAATATTTCATATTTCTTATGTTATTGTATGCTTCGTACATGTTTATCGAATGATATAATTTTACATGATTTTTCATTTAATTACTTTTGTAAACATTGTATTCATTGTATTTGTTATTGTTCGAAATTTTGTACTTTGACTTTGAATTTGTATATTTTTGAACGCAGAAATAAAATCAATCAAACAAACAAACAAAATATTTGACATTACAACCGAGGATATTCTTACGTGGGAATACTACGAAAGATTGAGAAGGCTAAAATAGTTATGTCACTTTTACCACAACTCCAAATTCTTCTATATGAGTATAGTGAGCACATTGATTATCTTAAAGGCATAAATGATAAGTCTGAGATGCATGGCCCTATGGCACTGAATGTTACCAGTGTCTGTGATATGGTGTAATGTTGAAGCCCTAAACAAATTGCGCTCAAAAATGATCACGAAGTGCCTCAAAAAAGTAAAAATCTTTGAGTGACCGGTTTTACCATACTCATTTACCCTAATAGACCGTACTGTTATAAAAACCGTTAGGAAAACGAGTTTTTAAATTTCGATTTTCAATCATAAATATCTTGATAATCAGACAGGCGATCTGCTTGTAAAAGTCATGGGGTTCCTGACTGATCTAAAGGTTTATAATTATGATTGCAGCATTAGCTAAATCCCGGATTTTGTTTCAGAATCTGAGACAAAGCTACCCAATCCCTTTAAAAGAGTGGACTGCTAGCCTGGGAATATAGACAAGTAATTGAAGTTCAAACCCGGCCGATCACCGTTCACCTTTACACACTTGCCGATGTATCGGTTTTCGGACCCGTTTGTAGATCCCATTGCTACCATTTATGGCGATACCCAATCCATCTTTTTAGACGTATTATTCCCTCGTTTTCTTCATCATCGTCCATTACTTTGTCCAGTTTTAGATATCACTTGGTGATAAGAGATTTTCTTTCTCGAAAACTGGCATTGCACCTCCAGGCTACACTTAAACCCGAAATGATGGACCACGGCTTTAATGAGACTTTTCTCTTGTGCAACACGCTCCCAGTATCGAAACAGCGGTTGAAAAGGCAGACAATTTACCAAATTGACTCTTTACATGGCCATTGAGTATTACAATGAATTCGACAAATGTCAGAAAACTTCTCTCTGTCGTCTCTTTCTCTCTCTTTTGCATTCATGAGGAGCAGGTGAATTAAAAAAAAGTAAGACTTTAGTTTCTTTGAATCGAAAGCAATGCTACAAAATCCTGTTTATAAATGAGGGACGAGCCTGCGAGTTGCAAATTTCATCATCAGCTTTAAAAATCCGAGACAAATTTATTTTCGCTAATTAGGACAATGACGACGATTATGATGATGGTGATGCCCTGGATGACTAGGATATCACGATGCTTTATTCATAATAATAGCGGAAGAAGTTGCAACTCTTTGCGGACAGACGGAAATCATAATTTGATTTAATGGTAGATCCCCAAGTTAGATTGGATGATCGATTCATTTATTTAGGTATAATGATAACGAACCCCTGTTTTAAAAAGGAAATCTGTAAATGATACATATCATGCAGAGTAAAGAGAATCAATCTGATAAGTAGCGGTATAACTGTGGTTATTAAGGTTTGAAGAATATTAATATAAATGAAATAACTAAGGTATAAGAACAATAAAACGTGAACACAATTAGCTTTAATGTGTTTTAAGGTGCAAGACCTTACATTTCAGTTATTAAACAGATTATCCGAAATTATCCGAAGTAGCTAAGCTGGATAATATACATTGATAGATGGATACATATGCCAATGTATATCAAAACAAAATGGCACAGCACACGACGCAACAGCAAATGAAAAGGTTTACTGACCTATATATCCATCCACCATTGCCAATTAATTAATCAATCTAACTGTCCGCATTACTGTGGACAGGCCTAGGGACATAGCACCGTGGGCCGGTGAGACTAAAGATACATAGATCATACAGAACTATACAAGAGAAAGAGAAAGAGAAATGAGAGATAAAGTAACTCGGTTAAAAAAAATAGATGTCGGTCATAACATTATTTAACACAACATACCATTTAGAACTAAAGTGTGAAATTTAACACGAGCCAAAATTCCAATTAAAAGCAACGTACATTGTCTACCATCTTAACTCCAAGAGCTCAGAAAATATGATGGGGGATTTTGCACTGTGTGTACTTGTTCACTTGGCGATCAAACAGTCGTCGAAAAGCTATTTCTATAGCGAGCACCCTGGCGTAGCTCCCTGGGGTAAGGGGCACATGCCCCGCCCCCTCGGACGGTTAAAAATAAAATCAAAAGAGAGAGGAGAAATAAAATGAATATAATGAAAGAGAGGTTAAGGTTCAAGGTTCAAGGTTCATTTTATTTCTTTCTTTCACAACATTTTTACATATAATAATAGAACAAAAACAGCATAAGAAAAAACAATTTAAGTGCAATTTTAAGTCGATATATAATCCAAATAAAAGAAAGTGGAGACCTTAGAAAAGCTGGGCTTGTAAGAGCAAGGTCCCCATATAGCATAATCCATCAATGTTTCACTTTTTAAAATGTTTCAAAGTTATCAAAACTACACATGATTAAATATGGGGAAATATTTACAAAAGGGATAGCTTGAAATTTGAAAAGGAGAGGATGAAAATATATACAAAAGGATCGAGAGGAAAAAAGCAAACTGGAACGAGAAAAACAACAAAACAGAAAAAAAACAGAGAAAGAAGAAAGTTATATGTATATAGGGAAAAATGGTATTTGGTGTAAAGAAAAAGGAAAATAGAAGAGAGGAGGGGGGAGGGGGAGAGAGAGAATGTGAAATGCTGACATTTATATTGAATAATCAAACATAACCAAAACAAAAAGATAATGCACGTTATCAATAACATTTCTGGCGATATAATTTTACGTTAATTGTCGACATAGTTACTCAATAAATGTAATTTCAATTTGCGTTTAAAAACAAAGACACTGACAGATCTAGTTACATTGATAAGAAGTGAGTTCCAAAACTTGGGACCAGTACAAGCCAGCGTCTTCAGAGCAAAAGCAGTTCTTACACGTGGAATATGAAGTGCAGTTGCCTGCCTTGTATTATAGCTATGAATTTGATTATTCTTTCGAAATATTTGTGCTAACGCATTTGGGAGAGTACCATTTTCAAAACCATACATAATTGCGCCTAATTGTATAAAGTAAATGTCTCCAACCTTCAATAGCTTATTACTGTAGAACAAAACATTAGTATGAAAATATGACAGGACACCATTTACCTCTCTCCCTTAATCGGCTTTTGTTGTAAATTCACATTCCATCCACCACCTACTAAGTTTAGTGCTCCTCCAAAAATAAAAATGAAGCCAGTGCCCATTATTGCTAGGCTCACACTGCGACATTGGCTAAGCTAATGGGGGATCCTTACCTACATCAAAGAAATAAGGCAGTTTTGTAGGGGGCCCGCTTGATCGAAATCAAATTGAGTTAATCAGTCAAGAAACAATAATGACAATTCCGTATGGCTATGTGGGCGAGAACCTGTCTGAGAATCCGTTTAAACAAGGGTTGAATAAAGAGCAGGGATTACACCGATAGCCGAACCTTAAACGCTCGTTCAACTATGAGGTGGCAAAACCGCGGCGGTTTTATTTTTCATTGTTTATTTTTTCATGATGACGTGAAGTATTATACACTTCACATTTCTGTAACTTCAGTGAATACGCGCCAGTTATTTGTTGTACCAATTTTTTAACGAACCAACCTTGAAGGTTGGTTCAGAAACTGATTGAGCATTACCTCTTTACAGATATGTGATATTGCAGTTTTACTATGGATAACTGTTGTTTAAATGAAGAGTGAAAACTATAGAGCGTCAAACGAAACACCTGTAATTCAGAAACAAATCAACATTTCTATCATGACTAAAAACGTAAGTAAAAAGAATAAATGAACAATTTTGCCCATGATCTCAATGATGAATTCGGAAAACCCTGGACGACATGCTATAACTTCAAAATAATTTCACGGGTGACATCACAAAAACATACGTACATGTATACTAGTATGTTGATTACCATGTTTTGTAGTTGTTTTTGTTGTCGTCGACAGTTTGATCAAAAAAAGAAAACCTGAATCAGTTACCAGATCAAATATCTCCATGGGAGTTTTCTTCTGATTTTCTATAGCACTGTTAAAAATCAAGAACTTTTGTTCTAAATATGCATGCGAATTAAGCGAGGATAACAGTATTTATGTATCTGATATGACTGAGGCTCTATATAAGGGAGTTTACAGATAGCACATGGTACAAATGACCCCAAATATCCACAGATCTTTTACACATGGAGAAGTTCACTTTGAGCATCTTAGAATAATAACTGCCAAAGTCCTAGATGTGCTTCATGAATACCTTTTGTTTGACCTCTTGAAAAGAATACTTCCACCTGCGTATCATAGAATGTACCGTTGGTGCATAAATGAATAATGTTACATAACTTTCATGAGCGCATATCCAGTATTCATCTCTGTGGGTTTTACCATTTTGGTACAAATGACCTTTATCTGCCCATACGCAGATTGTATCTGTAAACTCCCTTATTCAGTGTATCCCCTTTCCTGGAATTAAATATCAAGTTATGCATTAAAATAAAAGTAGACAAGAAATGAAGAAAGTAAAAAAGCTTCCCTCGAGTTGTAAAGGGGTGAAAACAAGCTTATCTTGTATTAACTGTTATATTTATATTGCAATTAAGCAGCATGCCGTTGGTGAATTCCATATTATACACTCACGTCTCTACACCCACGTCCTTATGTCACGCATTCTCTTATAAACTGCCGAAGTTAGAGAGAAAGTTGAGTTTTGATAAGGATGGAAAATACTTTTCGAGCCTTTTCATTTCTGTATGAGGAGTTTGGAAGAATATCGTGAACGAAATGTCACCTATTAATAGCTCATCAGAATGACCTCATATTCGAAGTATCAGATGAGAAATATTGATTTGGACCTTACTATCATGGCACATATTATGTACGTAATCCCGTGTCAAATTCTGTGTGCAATGCAAGTGCTTTACAGCAAGACTGAGTCAATTTTTTTCCTTTTGATAATGCTAATTAAATCTCAAAGTATACAACAAGTTTTCTACACGATCAACTTTTCACACGTGGTAACAGGTAGTTTTTTTGCAATGAAATTGCACGACCAGTGGATATAATTATTTATAAGATGTTGAAGCGGATCCTAATCATATGATTGGTTGAGAGCGAACACGTGACAAGGCATTTATTTGGCCTAACACGTAATTTTATTAATGACCGGTCATTACTAAAATCAAGTTATAAAACGTTATTTTATAAAACAAATAAAACATCATCTTATAAAACAAATAATACACATCAATTTCTTCGGGCATTTTTAAAATTACCCACACTCGATTCCTTCGAAACAGACCAAACATCCTCGGCTATCGCCTCGGCGTGTTGATTGTTCCAAAGGTTCCTACTGTGGGTAATTCTGACTAATGCCCTCACTGATGGGTATTATTTTTATAATATTTAATGGTATCTTTAAAGCCTTGTCCTACTTAGGTAATACAGATATTACACTTTGTATTATAGATTCCACTTAAGATTATAGAAAATTCTGCTATGACAATATATCTATCAAATATTCGAGGGAATATCGCTCTTCAAAAATAACATTAATGGGAGATTTGAAAACTATTTTTCACCGGGTGCCTAAGGAATTAGAGTGAGAAAACAAAGAGACACATGAAGTTGGACGATTACAAAAAAATGCGCTGTTAGAAGTTGGGATATTCCACCGAATTTTGCCAAATGTTTTTGAGGTAGTTTAAGTCTTCGACCATAGCGTTGGACCTAAAGTTATCACTGTCAACATTGGACAAGCGGGAGTTGGCCTTTAGAACGAGTGAGAGACGGTGATAATGCTTCGCAGGCCGTGCTCTGCAAGAGTTTTTTTATTTTATTATTATCATAATGTCCAGGCACCGTAGACAGTGTAATGTCAAACTTAATATTGTAAGAAATTATTTAGGCCAAGTAACAAAAATAACGAGTTTCTTTTCCTTGCCCGTCTCGTTTTTTTTAATTATTTACTATTCAGAAAAAAGCACCAACAAAAATGGCGAGTTGGCCTCATCATCACAATTCGGATAGTACTCTCACTCACAATCTTTCAGAAATAAACAATTTCGACACGCTGTTGGTCCCATACATCATTATCACTAATGAGCTGACTGGCTTCTAAAGATAAATACATGGACCCCCTAATATCAAGGTGAATTTGATAAAGCACACAAAGCAAAAGATGGCTAAAATGTTAGAGATAATCGGTAAAATGATACGAAATTATAGATAACATAAGCTTACGCGTGTCTTAATCTATATACCAGAGGTAGCATCTCACAGATTGAAAGTTTAAAACAAAAGTTTATTCAGAAGGATTCATTACTCTCATACATACATGTACCTCCTGAAGTAAAATCTAGGGTGATATTCCAGTAAAATTGTATATCAGAAGATAATAACGCCATCGTATGATTGAAAGACACTCAAAGGTGAGAATGGTATACGCTTTAATGTCAACAGCTTGGTTCGGTTGATGTACACGATGACATCGAATGATGCAGCGCCATCTGCAGGTAATTTATCAATTTGGTCCTTATTTCTTGATTGCTGTGTCAAGTCAATCTAAATAATATTACGTTTCTCTCTCATTATCATATTTTTCTCTCTCCTTCTCTCTCTCTCTCTCTCTGTAATTCTATTACAGTCAAACCTGTCTATTAAGGCAGCCCAAGGGAATCACACAAAGTTGCCACTGTGGACAAGATGGTCTTTATAGACAGGCTCTTCATCCCATGTTTCCTTCTAGAGGGAGGCAATATAGGTGACCACTATAGAGAGGTCTATATAGAGATGGCCGCTTAGACAGGTATGACTATATTTTTGTTGTCCATGTCTCCTTCCCCCCCCCCTCTCTCTCTCTCTCTCTCTCTCTCTCTCTTTCTCACTCTCTTCCCTGTCCTCTTGTGTCTTAAAAGTACATGGTATCACATGGTCAATGTTGGTTTTGATCACAAAACCGAAATTGTCACCACATGTCAAAAAAAGGGTAATAGCCAAGGGCGTATTTAAAGGTAACCTTTTCCCAACCCATTTCGCATATTCTATAGGTACACAATTTTGCACTTTTTGTTTCAAAATTATGTTACCCTTTCCTCTCCGTGTCCCCCCCCCCCCCCCCCCCTTAAAAAAAATCTAAGCCCGGTTCGGCCTATGTAAAAAAAATGCTGAGGGAAATGGAACAGAGGCATTGATCCCGTTTGTTATGCAGGTAGTTGTCCTGCCCAAATAAATTAAGGGACTAGATATCTGTCCTACGCATCGCAGTTCGGTATAATACGGTGTTTACCACATCACCATTCGCTTTGGATTATGATGATTTCATTAAAGGAAAAGTGAGAGGGGCGAGCCACACGATGTAAACACAGTTAAAATTGGACTTAGAAGGGAGTGAGAGACAGAGAGAAAGAGAAGGAAAAAAAGCGCCGAGAGGCATAGAATTGAAAGGAAATTGAGATATTACTTACATCATAATCAGGGTACATTAATTATGGAAGTTCCAATATCATTTCAAGCGGTTTGTAAATGTAGAGAGCATGTTCCACACGCACGTTATTGAGTCAAGGCAACCCAAACATCCAAACTGACACGCACGGAAACTTTACAGCGGTTTTCAAAAAAATGCATTGTAATCATGTTTAATTAGATCATTTATTTTAAAATGCATACAATAAATGTTCCTAAATTTATGTTTTAAAAGAGCATATTTAAACGAGGCATAAATACATCATATTCCTATAATTACTATTCTACCCTTTGTTTAAATAAGCATAAAATATGTATATTTGTGATTTGAAATCACGAAAACCAAGGCAAACAGGTTATACTACACTGTATTAGGATAAAGTTAACTCGGTGTTAAATATTCTCGTTTATCAAAGATATTTTTGATATTTATTATTTGTTTCTCATGCTCGCAAATTTTTACATTTATAAACAAATATTATATATAACGGGCAGGAAAATTATGGAATCAATATTGTTTCAAATTAATTACGACAATTCAGAAATAGAATTTCTATGAAAAGATAACGTAGGAATGTATGTAAACAAAGAATGAATAACACACAACAGTACGAGATGAAAATTGAATTCCTACATCCTAATACATAAACTCATGTAAGCCCTACTGCATTATACTACTGACTTAAATGCTTATGTTTTGTATTTCGCTGTTCAATAACTTAACCCATATAAGATATAGAAGCTGCTATACTCACTAAAAACGGCATCCAACTAAATTTGATTCTAATTACTGTCCAGAGTATTATAGCATATCAAATATATATATACAAGTACGTCTCATTACATCGTATTATTACTAAAATATAGCAATAGGCCTATATAATTATAAAGTCGATTTTTTTTTTGTTTACACTACGCAGTACTACGCATGGTACCCTTTGGTCGAAATGATATATACATTTGGTATAAAAAGAAGGGGGCGGTAGGATTCTGCCCCGGCCCTTTAAGGGTTTACAAAATCACAGAGCCTCCTCGGCAATCCGGATTGACATGCCCGGCATCCAGACTTTGAGAAGCCCTGGTTTAGAACATCGGTTTAAAATAGTTCACTTTTAAACATTTGTCTATATTTCATCCCATTGCAATTTCTCATTCGTAATCATGTTAACATTTCGAGTTTTCCCTAGCGGCCATTAGGTTCTCGCCGGGAAGTCTCCCTCTTCTTGGGCGATGTACAAGAACGTGATCACCAGAGCTGTCAACATGACAGAACTAGTCAGGAGAAACCCCATGATGCGGTTCACTTTCATGGATAATTCCTGCCACTGAGCAATGATATCCTCCCTTGTTTCTAGGGAGGGAACATCAGCATTATGATTACCATTGGACTTATCTTCTTGCTTCTTTATCTTGGTTCCTGGTACCGAAGATAGTGTCAGATACTTCGAGCTAATTTGATTGGTGCCGATTGCGTTCTGCCCGCTGTCTTGTGCGTGGCGTACTTGGACAACTTTAGAAACGGTGCTAGCGCAGATGAAACCGGACAGGCGCCGTTTTACCCATGTTGGACTAGATTGGACCGGTTGTGACTGCTGAGAACCAGTCTTCAATACGGCAAGTTTCTTCAGCCATGTGGGAACTGGTCGGTTGTCTTTGTTATGCAGGTACATGATCATAATTGATGTGAAGATGGAAAAGGTGTTGATGACGATGGACGCGACGAAAAAGCTTCCTAATGAATTCAATGTATATGTACGGGGAAAATCTTTATTAAAGGCTTCAATAACTGTTTGACGAATTCTGAACAACATTGTTCCGGTAAAAATTCCAGCTTCATTACTGATTTTTACTTATATTTTGTATTTGAAAAATCACGTCTATTTTTACCCTTGGCATCAAGCGTTTGAGTTTACAGTTTGCAGTTATAAAGACATCCTACTACTACTACTACATGTACTTATACTACTACTACTACTAATAATAACAATGATAATAATAACCATTATCATAATTATAATAATGATAAAATGGATGTAGGTGTGTGTGCAGAGATTTATGAACAATGTACCGAAGACATTATTTGCGATATGCAATAATTCTGACTTGGACTAGTTGTGTGGGCATAAGATTTAGAAGGATTATATTCTGTGAAGAAGCGAAAAAGGCGCTTTTAATACCTATGAGGGGAAATTGATTCCCAATCGGAGGCATGGAGGTAGACACGAGCTCTTGGAACAGCAGCATGGCCAGGAGGTTGCTAGAGGCTAGAGTAACCTTCTCTTCCGAGTCAGGCGGCATGAAGAAGACAAGAAGAGACACCAAAGAAAGTGTGGTGCTCGGTACGATGACGGTGATGACGTAATATCTAGACTGGCGCTGAAATTAAAAAAAAAATGGAAAAGAGTGGGCATAAAACTTGTCAGGTGTGTCCAAATAGTCTCGACCTTTTATATGTTGTAGTTTTTAATAGTGTCGCCCTTCCTTTTAGCCCGATCACCTTTCATACCAAAAGTGTAGCAGGGCAACACCTGGGTGTTATCCCATATGGCGCCTTAGTATGAAAGTGATTTATCTCGCAGCACCCATGGCAATGCACCCCGGTTGGAAAACGTTGTTCTATGTACATCCTTGCTAATAACGGCTTCTTCACAACCTCTTCATGCACAGCTCCATTGCACCACAATCTCTCAAAATAACAGAATGGAAGACTCACTTGGAAAAGAAGCAGATAGTGTGCCTCAATCCAGGGGTTTGGGCAGCATTCCCACTGTAGTACCTGGTACTCCTTCCCTATATCAGTCAGGTCCCACACACCGTTGTTGATGAAGTACTCCGTCCTGGCCGTTTCATTTGTTTGTTTGAGAGTGACCTAGTCACGAAAACGGAATTAAAAGGCATAATTATTATCGCCGAATTTTTTTAAGGTGGTAGTACACAGACGCCGCGATTTTTTTGATTTTTTTGGTAGTGAATGTCCTTAAATTATTGTAGGGCGATGTGCCTTTGCGATTTCGAGTTCGGTGCCCGTCTCTGCGATTGATCCGAACTGATCGCAAGTCCTCCAATCAATCGCAAACTTACAAATTCCAATTTCTTTCGGGTGCATTTGCGCTTGATATCATCGCAAATGCACCCGAAAGAAATCGCAAAGGCATGTCAGTTGCAATAGTACGTACCTCCTATATAATCGATCCCGTAAAGGTAATTAGCCCACACTCAATGATTCAGTGCGAGGATTGCATTGTTACTTTCGAAAAGTTAGAAGTACGAAGTCTCCCTCACAGTCATGGCGGATTAACGACCAAACCACTCATTGACGCAGTGGCCGTGGCGCGGCGGCCGTGCGATCTAAAATATCTACGGCCAATAGCAATTATATTTTGGACCGCCGCAGCATTCCCACTGTCACGGCGTATTTTGAATTTGTGGAGAAAGAAAATCTGTAAATGCCGTACGGCCTTTGAAGTGATGACGCACGGTCGCCTTAGGGCGTTCCTGCGGCGGCCGTAGCTTTTTGACAAATACTAAAGCAGACGCAAGGTATGCAGCCGCAAGGCAACAGGAGGGGGATCATACGGCAACCGTACCGCCAGACTGATGCTACCGCTTCACCCCTGGAGTATATAAAACGCAAGGCTCGCCGTCAAACCGCTCTACGGCATGGCTACGGCGTGTCTAGTCGCTAAGGCGGACCTAGAATTGAAAGCAGTTATAACTCCGCGTTATAATCACATGGCTACCCGTACGCCCTGTAAAGATAGGGATACGTCCTAGGGTGCTTTTCTGCGGCCGCCGCAAGCAGGCGCGTACGCCAAAAGTGCTCTTACCCCCCCCCCCCCCCCCCCCCCCCTCCGAACACAAATCCTGCGTACTTACCTGAATTATCAAAAAATCAACTTTCGACGGAACTCTGGCGCAAGTAAGTGAACAGAATGAGTGCGTAAAGAAGATTTGTGTGACAAATAGGGCGCAGACGTCACTATCTGTTGAATTGACAACCAATTGCCATAATTGGCAGTAGTGAAATAGGTAACAAAACGTTTTCCCGAAGGTTAATTGGTTCGTAATTCTGAAAATGAAACAGGGTGCATCATCCCGAAGATTCACAATCACAAAAATAGTAGAGAGCCCTTTATCGTTTTTCGAAATAACAAACCTTCGGAATTATGAACACCATTTATAAAAGGAATTGCGAACCTTGGAATAGCTAGTGAACCCAATTTCACTTTCGAGATTAAAAACTCCCTGATAAAGAAAATTGGTGTTTCGCAATTGTGAACCTTCGAAAAACGAGTGGCTCCCGTTAAATTACGAGTCATGGGCAGCGGGCTCTACTTACCGAGGTATTGTCGTGAGTCCAGGAGGAAAAGATCAGTCTACAGTATTGCCTATCGAATGGAAAGTACCGCACACGCACCAAACAGGAGGAATACAACATGGCAGAGCTGAACCACGTGACCATACCGTCTGGTCGTACGATGACGACATCATGATCCATCTCAACCAGCTGTTTACCGACGCTACATAGAGGGTGTCAAATGCAAGAAGAGAGCAAGTTAAGAAGTGAGAAATGTGTGTGTGCGTGTGTGTGTGTGTGTGTGTATGAGAGATAGAGAGATATAGAAAGGAGGATAGGGGGAGGTATACGAACTATAAATGTTAAAGGCTCGTTCAGATATGAAGAGGTAAACCGCGTTTTTTTTTCTTTCTTCTTCTTTCACGAACATGAATGGCAACTGCGCACAACAAAGGCCCCACCTCTATTAAGTTGTTTGAGATATGCTATGAGATACAAAAATGTAAAAATATTACAACATAAATAACACAAAACTAAAACGCCGCGGTTTACCCCTAAAATAGTTTGACTATCTAATACTATATATAATATTACCCAATCATAATTTCATTAATGATTATACCAACGACAGGCTACATCGAGAATTTTGTTTTTCTGTGATAGATATTCCTGTTCGTTTTTTCCAATATTATTAGAATGTATATTGGAGTATACAATGCAAAAGGACAAATTGAATGTAATCGTGATTGTATGCGTGTATACGTCTACGGTTCGAAAAGCATCAATAATAAATGAAATACATCATTAAGGTACTTTATTTCCTTCGCATAGTGGAGGCTGGCAAAACAATGATTTTTTCTCTCTCCTTTCTACTACTTCTTCTGTTTGTTTTTCTTTCTTCTACTTTTTTTTTCAGGGCGGGTGAGTGCTTAATACAACATGGAATTATTTAGCTAAACTGCATACCAATCAAAAACTAATATATCATTTATCATTTGAAATCGCAGCAATAAAGTTATATATGTTTTCATGTGTTTAATACTTTAGGCCCAATTTGTAATTAAGTTAATTAACTAATTTTAAACAAAATTAAGGCAGTTCATGAAACTAAAATCGAGGAAAATCGAACATACGCCGAGTAAAGCGTAAGGTCATATTTCCAAATCTTTTCCACTGGCACGAAGAGAATATCGACGCCGCTGTGCTGGGCCGGATCCCACGTCAAATATTCATCTCGCCAAACCTGAAAGAGTGAGAAGAATATATTTTTAATTGGGTGATTACAGTCATGTATCTATCAGATAGGATTATCAACGTCTGAGACCGACCCTAACGTCATTATCCTAAATTTAAAAGCGTGATTCAGTTTCGAACCTTAGTCCGTCAGAGTCGGTGACAGCTGACCTAAACGTAAGACCAACTCACATCTCCCAAAAGTGGGATAATCTATCCCAATTGCCCGTCCCATTTGACTGATAATAATAACGATAACTCTAGGTGAGGGGCTCCTTGCCCTACCCTGACGCAACACCACTGTCTACATTTTGTTAAAAGGTTGTAAAGACCATTTGAAAAAGAGCGGGTTCCTTTTATTTTAAAAAACGCCCCACGAACAAATCACACCCACCCCATTAATTATATTAATCTCAAAATACATCTCTTTAGATAATGGAAACACGAAGGGGGTAGCGTAGGTGCAGTAAATAAGAGGGTACTACTGAGGTTGGTGTAGCTGAAATAATTAAATAAATTGAAATGCGAGGGAACAAGGCCATAGAAAGAATGGAGGGAGTGAGATGGGGCCATATATCACGTTCTTTTTACTTTGCCCCCCCCCCCCCCATCTCTCTCTCTCTCTCTCTAGCTCTCTTTCCGTCATTGGGTGGGTGGGGAAAGAGTCCTATTGACCTTCCTTGTTGTTACGCCTCTGTGCAAACATTTGCCGTATCCTTAAGCCGTCGGTCTTCTGGTTGCCTACTAACAAGCATTAATTGCTTTCTTAGCTGTCAGGTAAAATAACCTCCACTATCAACTATCAACTACTATAGTACCATAATGTACTTGTCTTTTGAGCTTGAGTCGATTCAGATCATTTGACAGGTACAAGCAATCTTCCGAAGGTTAATTACTATTAATGGACTTAATGTGAATCTATGGTCATAATGAAAGATCAAGGTGAAGTAATATCAGAGCCTCATTATCGTTTTCGTGACACATTTTGCAATAAACCTGCAATTTTCATGTTTTTTGAGCGAGTCAAATTAAGGATTATTACCATCGGATTCAATATCCGGTGATCTTGTACAGCATTTTAAATCTCTAGGAAATGTATGTAAATCAGAGGATAATTTAGAGGAAAGGATGCCTTTGGATGCTGATAATGTGACGATACAAAATGATGGTTTGAATGAACCTATCACATTAGAAGAGGTTGAATTAATGGTTAATAAATTGAAAAATGCCAAAGCTTGCGGTAAAGATTTGATCAGAAATGAATTTTTGAAAAGTTGCCCCTTAGAAATGCGTAGGGTTATTGTTGATTTGTTCAATATTGTTTTAGATAGTGGAATCGTTCCCTCTGAATGGTGTATAGGAGTGATTATCCCAATTTTTAAGAATAAAGGTGAAAACACAAATCCAGATAATTATCGTGGAATTACCTTGTTAAGTTGCCTTGGTAAACTGTTTACCTCAGTCTTGAATAAAAGAATTTCTAGCTTTCTTGATAGTAATCGTATGTTAGGTGAGGAACAAGCTGGGTTTCGTTCAACATATTCAACCATTGATCATGTGTTTGTTTTGAAGACTATTATCGATTTTTACCTACAGAAAAGGAAACGCTTATATTGTGCTTTTATAGATTATAAAAAAGCGTTTGATTTAATTGATAGAAAGTTTTTGTGGTTTAAATTGTTAAAAATAGGTGTAAATGGCAAAGTCCTAAATGTTGTTAAAAGCTTGTACAAATGTGCGAAGTCCTGTATTTCTGTCAACGGCGCAATGTCTGAATTTTTCTCGTGTAACGTAGGAGTTAGGCAAGGTGAAAACCTTTCGCCATTGCTGTTTACTGTTTATTTAAATGACTTTCAAGAGCATATTGCCAAAATTTATCCTGGCTTGAAAATGTTAAATGAAGAAATACAAAATACCTTACAGGGTGACGAATTAGAGCTTTTTTCAAAGTTGTCTTGTTTATTGTACGCTGATGACACGATCATTTTGGCAGAAAGCCCTGACGAATTACAAGTAGCGCTGAATGCAGTACAAGGATATTGTAATACATGGCACCTAACAGTCAATGCGAGTAAAACTAAAATAATGATTTTTTCCAGATGGAAAGTTAGGAAGTTACCAAATTGTACGTATGGTCATGCAAAAATAGATGTGGTATATGATTTTGCTTATCTCGGAGTACAGTTTAATTATAATGGTACTTTCAAAAAGGCAATGGCAAAGCAGATAGTGCAGGCTAGAAAAGCGTTATACAGTATGTTGACTAAAGCGAAGAAATTGCAGTTGTCAGTTGATATTCAATGTCATTTATTTGACCATTTGATTTTGCCTATCTTATTGTATGGTAGTGAAGTCTGGGGACATGAAGATATAAAGCAGATTGAAGTTTTCCATAGGAAATTCCTCAGAACGTTATTATCTGTAGGTTCATATACTCCAGACTGTATGGTTTATGGAGAAACTGGACGAGGTTTGATTTTGAATCATGTGAAGGGTAGAATGGTTAATTTTTGGTCAAGAATTTTGAGAGGTAAAGATAGCAAATATTCATATGTCCTTTTAAAATTCATTTCTGCCATTCATAAAGATGAACATTTGGAATTGACTTCCTCATGGTTAAAATTGATTGAAGACACATTTAATCAAGCTGGTCTATCAAATATTTGGCTAGGCCAAAATAGTGGATTTGGCTTAAATATTAATTCTTTGCTAAAACTGAGACTAAATGATATTTTTGATCAGGAATGGAGAGATGCAGTATGGTCAAATCGCATTTGCACAAATTATAGGATATTTAAAGGCAACCATATATTTGAAAGCTATTTACTCACCCTAAATAAAACTGATGCTTTTACTCTCTGTAAGTTTCGGTGTAGATCACATAAATTACCTGTAAACAAAGGTCGGTTTGATGCGAACACACCACATTGTGATATGCAGTGCACACTCTGCCTGTCTACTGATATAGGAGATGAATTTCACTATATTTTTGTTTGTCCGTTTTTTCAAAGAGAGAGATGTTTATATTTATCAAAAAAGTGTTGTAAGTCTAAGCTCCCAAGTGCTATGCACATGGCAGAACTTTTTAATACTAGAAGCACTTCTCAGTTGAAGAATTTAGCGAGATTTACCCGCCTTATTATGTTGAAATTTAATCAAAAAACAGAGAAAGAAGATAGTTCAAGCATTTCGAGAAGTACAATTAGTGCTGAACCTACACGTACTCGTAGCGGTAGGATAGTGAAACAGCCTACTTTGTTTACTATTTAGCTTGTAAATAGACTGCATTATAGTTATCCTTTTATTATTGTCAGTTTGTCACTATCTACATTCATTGTACATGTATATGTACATGTAGATTTCTATATATAATTTGTGTTTACTAGTTGGTTCATTGTTCATGTTTGTACTTTCATACACTATATACCTATTATCGTTTTTATCTTTGTGTCATTATCTATGTATAATGTATGTGAATTGTATTCATAAGTCATGCATTTTTATTTATACTTTTATGTTTGTTTGTACTCTCATACCCCGAGAGGGGGTCAAAAAGTCAATAAAATTCTACAAATTCTACAAATTCTACTTAACTTACCATGACAATGATGTGGACAAATCAGTTTGTTAATTCTGAGGTTTGCAGGAGGATAATTTCTTGGTTATTTCTTCTGCTTAAATATAATAAAAGCTTCACTATTTCAATTCAGAAGATTATATTTGCACGTGTGTTTACAAATTAACTATTTCTGAATCATAACGTGGTACATGTACGATAAATGATATTTATTATTTTTTTGATCGAGTTTAATCTTGATTAAAAAAACTGAAAATACAGATTATCTGATTTAAATGTCTAAATTTTATGAATTAAAAAATGCTTGTTACTAAATGTAGTCATAATTGATGAATTGTACTGATCATACAATAATTATAATGGTACAATGTAAAGAAATAAGATTATAGGATGACATTTCATTATGGTGGGCCGAAACAATTGTCTTTGGGGGTAATTGTGTAGATAAAGCGGGGAGCATAGTAACATATCAGTAGATGAGCGCTATCATGCGAGGGAACATAGAAACCGGGCGAGAAAAAAATGCAGTTCTTAATCTACATTAGGAGACGTTAATGTCAGCTCTACATGAATTAATCGCTGATTAACCTTAAACGTAATCACAGATTGGTAGACACTTTTATCATCTTCTAACCGATTGGGTGCTAGGTGGGTTGTTTTTCTTCTACTAGGATCCAGTAGAATATTATTGTTGAAATATCTTTCCAACCAGCATCTAGGGCATTAATTTCGGCAATATGTTGCCCATTTTAAAGTAATCCGTATCTATTTTTACCCTAATTGGACGATATATTTAAGTTGGGTACAGAAAAATGTTCACAGCTAGTCGGACACAAAATACACCCAAAACATACTTTTAAGAGGGTATATGTCATGATTTGCCTGATTCCGGCCTCTCTCGTTTTCGAGCATCCATATCAAGGTGACCTGCCTTTCTCATTTCAGACATTACAGTCAGTTTAATTATGAGGTCCATTACAGTTTCATATCGACTCAATCAAGTCAACGTCATTATACGGGGGAGAGGTGACTTATATATAATACATACATTTTGTCATTAAGTGCATATTGAATTTGAAGGATATTTCCGACTTTTCCTCCAACTGGCACCCGTGTAAGTGCATTTCGTGGGCGTAAACACTAAAGTGAGGTTACTCATGATTTCGAAAAGCGCATTAGGATTAACCTCATTATATGAATTTCAATTCCAGCCACAAATCTCTACGTATTATTAAGTTATAGCTAATTCACAGATTTTTATATGACATGGTATATGATTAATTTAATTTTTACGGTTCTAGGACAATTACCCCCTGGGCAATCACCCCCCGGAAATTTACCCCCCGGAAAACTACCCCCGAAGGACAATTACCCCCCGGAAAATTACCCCCCGGAGAATAACCCCCCCGAGGACAACTACCCCCCAAGGACAATAACCCCCCGGAAAATTACCCCCCGGAGAATTACCCCCCGAGGACAACTACCCCCCGAGGACAATTACCCCCCGGAAAATTACCCCCCGGACAACTACCCCCGAGGACAACTACCCCCGAGGACAATTACCCCCCGAGGACAACTACCCCCGAGGACAATTACCCCCCGAGGACAACTGCCCCCCGTGGACAATCAGGATTCAATAGCAAAAGACGATCTGATACATTGAGAGATGGCTACGAGCCTATAAGACCCCCTTCATGAACCCATATTCGCTCAAATACTAGCACGTTGTCTTCCTCGTTACTAAACATTTCCCTTTAATACATATAAGTTATACAACGGCAGTGCGGCTGCTGATTTCCACGAAGGATGTAAGTTTTAGGTAATTGTCAAGCGCTTCTCAAAATGCATAGAAATACATTTCTCTTGAGCAGCGTTATTTCAACTTTTTGAGTCATGGTACCCTCTTAAAAAATGAAAAGTTTTTCCCAAATCCCAAATTCTTCACAGACTATCTATTTTGCATGACTCAGGCACTCGCCAAGTGCTATGTTCATGGGTGTCGATCCCGGGGGGGGGATGGGGGGGGGGGGATATATCCCCCCCCACAAAAAAAAAATATATATTTCAGGTGGGGGGGGGGATGGCCTGTCCAATCATCCCCCCCCCCCAACAATTCACCATCAAAAAAAAATGAAGAGAAACATTAATGATGAGAGCCCGATTAGAGAGTTAATGGTTATTACTCGCAAGATGACCATCAATATACACATTTTGCTATCTCATTTTCATAATACATACGTAAATGAGACATCCGTATATGAGACAAGAATAAATTGAATTCTCGCTCATACGGCTTCATCAGGAATTGATCAATTTATTCAATCAACAGCATCATAGAAATGCAGTGCGCCAAATGCAAAGCCGCAGCGTTAAAAAGCAACGAGCTAAATATCAAGCGCGAAGCGCAAAAGTGCAAAAAAGAAGTTGAGAGTGGGAGAGAGAGAATATGAGAGACAGAGAGGATACAGGCGCGTATACAGGCGCGCGTAAAAAACGCCGGCCAAAAAAAAAAGAGAGAGAGAGAAAGAAAAAAGGAAGAGGACGTAGGAAGAAAAAAGATTAAGAGTCAAGAACGGTAC